>LNAC01000016.1:3621997-3731245 GCA_002007465.1 Ailurus styani | reverse complement strand
GAGATTACAAGTAGGCAGAGAGGCAGGCAGAGAGAGAGGAGAGAGGAGGAAGCAGGCTCCCTGCTGAGCAGAGAGCCCGATGTGGGCCTCGATCCCAGGACCCTGGGATCATGACCTGAGCCGAAGGCAGCGGCTTTAACCCACTGAGCCACCCAGGCGCCCACAACCAAACTATCTTAAAAGAGATGCAAACTTCAGCCACCACTGGGGGTGATGGCAGGATGGATGCTCTAGAATATTCAGTGGGGTCCTCATGACTCCTAGGGGGCTTGACAGTGGGTATGCCCCACTTCAAGTAAATCCTGGATATAAAATTCCAATTTACAACAAAGCAAATTGGATAGAGTAATTTTTTTTTAAAGATGCATTTATTTATTTTGGGGGTAGGTAGGGCAGAGGGGAAGAAAGGATCTTAAGCAGGCTCTACACCCAGCATGGAGCCCAATGCTGGGCTCGATTTCGAGACCCTGAGATCATGACCTGAGCGGAAATCAAGAGTTACTTAACTGACTGAGCCACCCAGGCGACCCTATCCAGAATTTTTTTTTTAAGATTTTATTTATTTATTTGACACAGAGAGAGAGATTACAAGTAGGCAGAGAGGCAGGCAGAGAGACAGGGAGAGGAGGAAGCAGGCTCCCTGCTGAGCAGAGAGCCCGATGCGGGCCTCGATCCCAGGACGCTGAGATCATGACCTGAGCCGAAAGCAGAGGCTTTAACCCACTGAGCCACTCAGGCACCCCAGAATTTTTAATTAAACCCATTCATTCCAGTTCTCCTTCAGGTGCTGGAACAAATGCACCTCCCTCCCTGTCTCCCTCTCTCTCTCTTTGCTTCTCTTTTCCTTCTGATAATTGTAACAGCTATCATGTTGTGAGCTCATACTATGCCCTAATGCTGTGCTAAGCCTTTTATTGATGTTATTTCATCTAACACTCACGACAACCCTGCTAGGTTATTCTCTCCTGTGTCAGTGATGAGGAAGTTGAGGTTCACATGGGTTAAGTAACTTGCCCAATGTCATACAACTGCTAAGTAGCAGAGGCCGGACTTGAACGCAGGGCAGTCTGAGTCCAGAGGATGGGACAGAGAGGAGCTGGCGGGTGGGAGCAGAGTGGTGGGAAGAGTTAGATAGAGTTGAACTTGTTGAGGGTGGGAAAGAGGGCATTGAAGGAGAGTCTCTGCTAGAATGAAGATGAGATGGACCCCTCCCCAGAGGATGCTGGAAACCCTCACTCTGCACCTCTTTCACACACTCTTCACCCCCTTCAATGGATGCCACTCTTTCTTGGCTGCTTTTAAGAATCTCCAAGTCCCCAAGATTCTAGTCTCCCAGTATCCTCTGCATGGTCACGCTCACCCATGCGTGTCTCCACCCCTTCTTCCCAGGACCCTTCCACTCCTGTCACCTTCACCTCCTCCTGCTTCCCTCCTGGTTTCCCCAGCAGTGGCCTGCCCACTGAGCAAGTGCTGATCTGCAACCCAGACACCAAGGTCCACAGTCTAGAAGGGAAAACTCAAAAGAAAGTATCAGAGACAGGGCAATATCTCACCCAAGGAAACAGGGTGTTAGTGCGCCATTTCAGGCACAGAATCAGGGAAACTCGAGAGCTGGAAGAAACCTAAAAGATCTGTCAGTTTCAGGATGAGAAGACTGAAGTCCAGAAGGGGAGAATGACTTATCTACCATCATGCACCTAATGGGAGGAAGAATTATGTTTCGTGCATGCATTCATTCATTCATTCACCCATCCAGCCAAGAATTCTCAAGCAGCTATCACCTGCCAAAGGAGCTAGAAATGCAAAACAAAATAAAACAACCTCAAGAAGCTTGTAGTCCAGGGCGCCTGGGTGGCTCAGTGGGTTAAAGCCGCTGCCTTCGGCTCAGGTCATGATCCCAGGGTCCTGGGATCGAGGCCCGCATCGGGCTCTCTGCTCAGCAGGGAGCCTGCTTCCTCCTCTCCCCGTCTCTCTGCCTGCCTCTCTGCCTACTTGTAATCTCTCTCTCTCTGTCAAATAAATAAATAAAATCTTAAAAAAAAAATTCTGGATAGGGTCGCCTGGGTGGCTCAGTCAGTTAAGTAACTCTTGATTTCCGCTCAGGTCATGATCTCAGGGTCTCGAAATCGAGCCCAGCATTGGGCTCCATGCTGGGTGTAGANGAAAAAAAAAAATCTTTAAAAAAAAAAAAAAAAAAAAAAGAAGCTTGTAGTCCAGGCTGCAGATGGTACAGCTCCCATCTTGGAGATGTATTATTTCATGAAGATATTAAAGTTGGCTATTGAACAAACAACAGTATTTACCACCTTCTACACCTCATAGTATTTACAAATATTATTTCATTCAATCCTCACCACCACCCTATAAGGTAGGTATGGTACTATTTTATCCCTATATTGCAGATGAGAAAACTGAGATACAGAGATGAAGTCCACCTAGCCGGTAAGTGGTGGAGCCGGGATTCAGGCTCGGGGCTGCCTGGCTGCGTTATGCCTCCTTGCCCTTCTCAAGCACTTCCAATATGCTCTTCAAACCATAGTAAAACAGGTAAACATACAAACAAAGAATGTAAAATCAGAATTAAGAAAAATAAGTGACACTCAGAAGTCAAGAGTAATGAAAGGGAAAACAGAACAAGGATTTGTAAAGTATCATCTTTCCCAGGGTCATGGGTGTTCAACCACAATTGCGGTATGAGTCTCCTGGCAAAGAGAAAAATTACAAAGTCTGAGTTATAGTATTTTCGTAATTCTTGATTAGAAAACTAGTTCTTTTGGAGAAGTGCAACAGTTTATTTTTTTTCTTAAAAAAGTCATATATTACTGACCCCTGAACTCTTGAGAACAAAGACCATATCTTACGGATCTCTATGAAGGATCCTCTGATAGAGTGATATGGAAGGTGTTTGGGGGGCAGGGGTGATTGGGGGGGTGTATTAGTTTCCCAGGGCTGCCATAACAATGTGCCATGAATCGGGTGGCTTAAAACAACTTACATTTATTCTGTTACAGAAGTCCAAAATCCAGGTGTTGTCAGAACCATGCTCCCTCCAAAGACTCCAGGTGACAGTCTTTCCTTGCCTCTTCCAGCTTCTAGTGGCTGGGTGTTCCTTGGCTTATGGCCATATCACTCCAACCTCTGTCTCTGTCTTCACATGGTTCTTCCCTCTGTATCTCTGACTCTTCTATTTTTACAAGGACACCAGTCATATTGGATAAAGGCTCCACCCTCCTCTAGGACGACCTCATCTTAATTCACAACTGCAATGACCCTATTTCCAAAAAAATGTGACATTCGGAGGTTCCAGGTAGACATGAATTTGGGGGAAGACATTTTCAGCCCACTACAGATAGCCAGAGAGGGCTTCCCTGAGCAGGTGACATTTTTTGTTAAGATCTAAAGAATGAGGAGGACCCAGCCATGCACAATTCTGGGGCAGGAACAGTCCAAGGTGAAGTGTGAAGGCTCTAAGTCTGCGATGAACATGGTATGCAGGAGGGCCAGCAAGGAGATCCTGGTGGCTGCAGCAGCATGGGGAAGAAGGAAGTGGGGGGAGGCGGTAAATGGAGGTTGGGAGGATAGGGTAGAAAGAGGCTGAGGCCATTGCCAGGAGCTTGGGATTTCATCATAATACAGAAGTGCAGGTTTTGAGCGGAGGAGTGACATGAACTGCTTTGGTTTCTAAATGACCACTCTGATGGCTGCATGCAGCACAGCTTGGAGAGGAAAAGCAATGCAAAGAGTCACAGAAATTTGGAAGAGAGTCCCTGTGAGTCCAAGTTGAGATATGATGGTAACTCTGACTAGTTCAGTAGCTGTGGGGATGGAGAAGAAGGGATTCAGGCTATGTGTATAACTGATAGACTTGCTGATGAATCAATTCTATGTTGGAGAAGCAAAGGATGATCCTGTGGTCCTAGTTATTACACCACACCCTCTCCACCTGCGGCTGGCATTTTTCACTCAACAAACACCTTAGTCCTCTTTCCCTGCCCAAACTTAGATTTCAGATCCAGTCCTTTTAACGGCTTCATTGCATTCCATAGTTTGGGTAGATAACAATTTATGATGTATAAATTCCCCCATCGTTGGACACCAAGGTTGTTTCTAATTTCCCACAGTTACATCGATACTATAATAAGAAACATTAATCCACTCACTCATGTCTTCAACCAATTTCTTGAACAGAATCGGGACACCTGTCTGAGGGTTTCTCCAGGACAGAAGGGGTAGAGCTGGGTTGTAGGATACTCTCATTCTAATGGGATTTAGGTTTTGGCTGAACTATATTCCCATAGGTTCAGTGGCCATTGAATTCACTGGGCAGAGAAAGCGCATCCCTTCCCCACCTTCTGAAGCTGAATAGTCCCGGGGAATCCCCCACTTCCTGTGCCTTCTTAAATGAAAAACTATGGAGTTCCTGTAGGCCACATGCTGCTTTATGTCAGGTCTTTAAAAACATGGAGTGGCATTTTGGGAACGAGGACCAAGCTGCCAACTGTAGCTTGGATCTGGGAAACAGTGGGATCCTCCTTGAAGACTATTTTCCTTTCTCCTAATACATGGCCTCATTTGAACCCAGGTCCAGCAGGAGGAGAGAAGATTAAACCCTCAGACCTATTCTGACTCATGGCTCTCCATCTGTTTAGAACAATCATTCTTGGTAGAAAGTGAGCAAGACTGGAGAGGGAGACAGAATCCAGCTTCACTTTCTATCTTTTCTCTGAAAGCTACCTATGGATTTTTTTGGTCTGTTCTGAATCTCAGCCTCATCAGAAACAAAACAAAATTTGAGGCAACACACATGACAGATAGAAGAATAATCTCCTTAATATGCAAAGAGCTCTTACAAATTAAAGAAGAAGAAAAAAAACCCAACTCAATTCTATTAAATGAATGAAGGACACAGAGAGACAAAGCAATATTAGAAAATTACAAAATGGCCACAAATATGAAAAGATGTGTGTCCCTATTCATTATTAAAGTAAGAGAACTTAGACAGGCAAACACTACATCTAACTCTCAGAAGGGCATAGAGGAAGGAGCTTGATAATTCCCTGTCTTGCAAAGGTCAAGGAAAAAGACTCTCAAACCCTTGGGAGGGGTGCGCGCAAACTTTGCGGAGAGCAATTGGGCAATATCTTTTAGGAATTTCTAATAATTCCATTCCTATGAATTTACGGCATATATACACTTCCCAAAGTGAACAAAGATGTACCAAAATGTTTATTGTAGTATTTTTTGTTGTAGCAAAAATTCTGAAAACAACCCTGATTGTGAGTCACAGGACACTGATTAAATAAAAAATGGCACATCTATCTAATAGAATACAATGCAGCTACTACTAATAAAGAACAGGGAAGCTCCAAATATAGTGATACATTTTAAAACCCAAGATACAGGGGTGCCTGGGTGGTTCAGTTGGTTAAGTGTCCAGAGAGGCCTGATTTTCTGTTCACTGAACTGGAGATGCTGGGAGTTTGTTGGTGGTGTTGTCATGGTCGACGTTCTTCTTTATGCCGCTGGAAGCATAAATTGGTACAGAAAAGTAAGCAGCTTAATTGCCTGGTTCCAAAATTTGTTTTGTTTATTACTCATGGGCAAACATCGATCTGATGTTCTATTCTTGGAGCTCATGTCACTTAGTGAAAGAAATAATAATGATGCCTCCCCACCGTGAAGGCATATCTGGAGATGTTAGAGGGTGATCCAATTTTCACCTAGCCTTCTGTTAATTCCACCCGTAGCTACAGTGCATGCTGGGAGTAAATAGCATTACCTCCCGGGTTGATGTGAAACCCCTGACGAGATCTTCCTCTCCTGCCTTCCCTAAAGTTCAGAAGGCAACCAGGTCAGACTCTGTCTTGGGTAGGAGTAAACAGAGACATAAGAAATGTCAACAGAGAAAATCACTAAGCAGGGGAGATGTTATCAATAGGGACAGGAAAACTCAAGATGCTGAGGGTAGGGGGGGGGTAACTGACCATAAAGAAAAGTTGGGTCTTTGCAGAAATATAGCAAGCAATCATGGTAAAGAGCTAAGATGGAGGCCACATGGGGTTGAAGGAAGAAGTTGGAGGAGTTAGCAAGAGTGCAGCTGAAAAAAGAGGGAGGGCCACCATAGCAGACAAAGGCCATCTTGGGGGAGCTCAATGGTTGATTTAAAAAAGGCGGGGCGGGGAGGGGGAGAAAGACAAGTTGAAGACCAGGAAAATAAGAGAAAACTGTATTCTTAAGATTGTTATCAATTTGTTCTATAATTCCAAAGTGGGAAAAGGAAGACAGGTGGAAAAGGCAGGGAAGATGGGTAGCTAAGAATGGTTCACAGAAAGCTTTGTCTCCATGCAGTGTTGTTAAGTCAAGGGATGTCCTCCTGGGAAACTTGATTAGATGTCATGGGAACCTTGATCAGAAAGACACCTAGGTGAGTCCCAGCTCAGATACCAGGTTATAATGAAGCGTTGGAGCTCCCCATGGGCAGGACTGTGTGTGAGATTCATCTCTGTCCAAAGGAAGTGAGTACATGGCAAACTCTTGCTGCACAAATGAATGAGGCACCTGGCCTTCTGGGAAGGAGCAAAAGAAACATTTGGACACCCTTCTCCATGGAAATAATACTGGCTTCTATCAGAACATTGGCTAACGTTCAACTTAAAAACACTGCCACCCACACCATTTACTGAGCACTCAACCGTACTGGGACACTGGTAACTGCTTGCAGACATTGTCTCATGCAATCCTCAAATCCAGCCTCGTAGGTGGGTATCATCATCATCCCCCTTTCACAGATGAGGAAAGACTGAGGATGGTGAAGTGGGCTGCCCAAGGTTACCCAGTTGGGATTTCTGCCCAACCCATTTGCATCAAGATGCCTAAGACCTACAGTGGCCCACGTGGAGGAGACGCTAGTCTCCCTCTTTTATAAATGTGAACACAGCCACCCAGGGAGCTGAAATTCAGACAGTCACACTCCATTTGCGCTCCTTCCACTAAGACACTGCTTCTCCCTAGTCCCACAGGGAGGCAGGAGACTACTCAGTGTGGGGTTGGTTTGGTTGGTTGGTTGGTTGGTTATTGTTTTTAATTTCCAAAAATTTCAGATATCTCTTGACTTGTAAAAGTTGTCTTAAAGTCCTGATTGTCCAGCCATTTGGATTTCTAGGACTGGATCTGTGAGTGTCCACCAGTGGGAATCTGTGTAGCCAGGGGACGCTTGGCAATCTCTGGATCTGACTGTCAAGCTGGGGGGCAGGAGATTCTACTGACATCTAGTGGGTAGAGACCAGGGTCCTGCTAAACATCCTACAGCACATGGGACAGTTCCCACAACAGAGAAGGATCTGGCCTCAAATATCAATAGTACCAACGTTGAAAAGCCTGATTATGGAATCCTAAGCTACTTTATGGGACTTTTTGTTCATTTGTTTATTGCTAATTATGTGTCCTCCACCTATTCTTTTTTAAAATTAATGTTTCTGTGCAAAACTAAAACAGAGAAAAATCTTGTCATTTCTGAAAACATTCCCATTAAATACATAAACCACAGAGATAAAGCTAAATATCCACCAATGCCCAGCCTCCCCTCTGCAGCAGCGACGTCATCATCTGCGGTCTGGTGGACATTCTTTGAGACATTTTTCTATATATATATATACATATATATATATTTACATACAATAGACGATGTTCTTTTGTATGTTAAGCTTTTGTGTGTGCATACTCCATAAAATGTTACCATCACCCTGCAAATTGCTTTTTTCTCTCACAATCTCTTAGCCATCTATGTTGATACACTTGGAGCTACCACATTCTTCTCAATTGCTGGTTTGTATTCTGCAGTTATGCTTCATTTATTTTACCATTTCCCCTGTTGCAGAGTATTTGGGCTATTGGTAGTCTGTCTTCCACAATGAACCTTGGTACAATGAACACCTCGAACTCACTTCCTTTTTCCTTTAGAAATGATATCAAAAGCTGGGCACAGAGCTGGCAACCTTTTAAGTTTTTTTCTTTGGCAAATGCTGAACTATCATACAAGTTGATACTCCCACCAGCAATGCACCCAATCCACCGTGCCCCACATCTTCACCAAAATAAGCTATTATCACACATTTTACTTGATGTCGATCTGGAGGGTGAAAAATGTCTAGCTTCCAATTCTAACAGAACAAAGAGAATTTTTGAAGTGGATAATCCCCTCTTGGCCTCCCATGTAAGGGCTGGTCCTTTTCACCCCCAACCATTCAATATACGTAGGGTGTCTGTAAACATTTTCTGAGCACCTGCTATGTGCCAGGCGCTGAGCTTGAAGCTGTTTGATACAGAGAAAATATATTCCCATTGGCAAACAGTCCTGAAACACTACAGACTGACTACCTATGTCAGTCCTAAGTAGTCCTGACTACTTATGTCAGTGCCACAGACCAGCTCAGGAACCAAGAAAGAAAGGGGAAAAAACTGTTCTGACTGACATGAATGGAAGGGCAAGCATTTGGAAAAGCTGCTTCAAGCAACTGGCTTTGGGGCCTTATTCTCTATCTATCTATCTATCTATCTATCTATCTATCTATCTATCTATTTCTAGTTAGTTTCCTTGTTCATTGTTTGCACTTCCCCCACTCCACTCTGTCTTATGTTCTCTCCTATCTCTGACTCTTAGCATAGGGCCAGGTACACAGCAGGCACTCAATAAACATTTGCTCTTTGAATGAATTATCTTATTTGATTTGACAGCCCTGTGAGTAAGTATTCCTGTTTTCTCCATTTTTCACAGAAGAACCCCAAGGCTCAGAGAGGTGAAGTAGTTGGCTCAAGGTCACATAGCCAGCAAAGAGCAGCGGTGAATTAGAACCCAAATGTCCAAAGTCCTGCCCTTGACACCACGCTTTGGAAGGCAATCATACTGCCTGAGTGAGAGGAAGTCACATAGGGCAGACAGATCCAGGAAAAAAAGAGAGGAAACTTGCAACTTTTCCAAATCTTGTCTGCAACCCCTGGATTTGAGAAGGTCTGGCTCTTTTGAGACGGGAGCCACGTGAATCTTCCCTGTCACTCCTCTACCTTAGCTAATGCATCCCATGCCTCTCTTGCCCCCGGATGGATTCTCTTATTTAATTGTCTTTCTCTCCTCTGCCCTCCCTCTTCCCCATTTCGTCCAGTCCCCAGGGGCTGCCAAAGATGCCATTCAGTAGGATAATTAAAGTTCCCCTCCTGTTAGCATCTCGATCCTGAGCCCTCCTAGCAGCTGTTCAGCCGGAGTGGGTCAGGGAGAGGAGTACAAAAGCTTTGCTAATAATTGTGTCTACAAGCTGTGTGTGTGTGTGTGTGTGTGTGCGCGCGCGTGCGCGCTCACACTCGTGTACACGGCCAGCATGCGCCTGGTCTCACCCCACCCCCTTGGGCGGGGGCCACAGATTCATTACAGATTTTTCTTGGTGGCTCTGAGAAGAGGGAGGGGAAGGGGACCAGATGGCAGACAGGCGGGTGGCGGTAGGCCCTGCCTCCCCCTCCTCTCACCAAGCAGATGCCCCAGGAACAAGGGCCCCGGAGGCAGAGGCAGGATTAGAGGGAATACTCCGTATCAATTAGTGTCAAAGGCCAGAGAGCTGGTGGGGGAGGGGTGGCGGGTTGGCTCTGGCAGGTGGAGGAGGGGAGAAAAAGCACTGACAGAGGAGGGGAGCCAAGACCAGGCCTGCAGGGGTTAACATGCATCTTCACAAGGAGCTGGGAGTGAGAAGGGAATCACCCTCAGAAATCAGCAAGGGTAACATCCTGCTTCCAGATGGGTAAACTGAGGCCAGGGGAGTCAAAGAGACTTGCTGGAAGTCTTACAGCCCCTGGACTGGGGCTAATACTACTATTAGAGCTCTAATATTATTACATAACATATAGTATGAGATAACACCAGATATCAGAAAATGCTAATAGATATTAGATATTATTATTCATATTCTTCTTGTAAGTTAGAATACCAAAAATTCTAGCAGCATTGGAACAGTATGAGCCTGTCAGGCATCCTCTATGTGCCACATACTTGGCAGACAACTTCCTATCTACTCTAATGCCCCCAATGGCCTGATAAGCTAGATCTTAATAGCTTTGTTTCATGGATGAAGAATCTGAACGTCAGAGAGGGGAGTAAGGTTGCCCAAAGTCACACAGCCAATAAAGATGGGGCCGAGAGTCTAACCCAGAGCTGAACAAACCAAAAAAATCAATAAGCAAAGGCTTGTCTGGACTCCCCCTTGGAGTGAGGCTGCGTGCATGCTGGTGAAGAGGAAGAGCATTCTTAAATCCTCACTTCTTTTACCCTAAAAAAGAGGACTGGATTTCTAGTCCCAAAATGCAAATTCAAGTTCAAGCTCTTATTTACAAGCTGTGTGACCGCAGGCAAGTACTGAGCCTCTCTGAATTTGTTTCCTCCTCTACCTTATGATGTTACCCAACAATGGGAGATGGGTAAAATTATTTTTGCTAAATGGCTGTAATGGAATACTACACAGGCATTAAAAATGATGAGGGGGATGGATATTTACTGGCTTAGGAAGATACTCAGACTATATAGTTAAATTAGAGAAAAAATGTGAGGTAAAAATAAATAAATCCAATATTATCACATATTGATTAAGACATAGTGAAAGAAGTGGTAAGATAAGAAAATGAGAGCTAGAGAAGGAATGAGAGTGAGTTAGTGAGTCCAGAAGGCTGAACTCCAAAATATTCATGGCAGTTATCCTATGCAGTGGTATTTTCTTTTCTATATCTTAATAGTTACAAAAATTAGTAGTCATACAAGGGACAAATATTAAAAGTCTGTTCAATCATCAGTCTTGGCCAGTTCTGAGTATTGTGAAGACCCAAAGAGTCTGGCTCTGCCAAGCCAGTCTTAAGTGCTCCATACAAGCAAGGAATTGTTTGTCTCTTGGGGTGGGCGGGGAATGGTTAGAAGTGGGCCAGGATCTAGTTTACAGCTCAGTTAGAGACCTGGCAACTTGTGTGGGTCAGGTCAAAGTCAAAACGAACCAGTGTCTGAGGGCCGCTGGAGAGGGAAGGGTTAATGTGCAAATCCATAAAGCTGACCCTGGGGTGGCCCACTTAGGAGACCATCTGCCAGCAGGCCCGCAGCTGCCAATCCCAGGCAGGCTCTGCCTTCTCCCAGGCTCCTCCCAGCCCACACAACTCCAAGCCGCCCAGATGCCTCTGTCTGGGCCCCGCTCTCCAGCCAGGGGATCTGGCTTGGCAGAATCATCACATCTCCCTCATCCCCAGCAGTAGGACTGGCATTGGAGGCAACAGAGGTTACAAACTTTCTCACTTGTGATCTCGTTTGACCTCAGTGACCACAGATAATGAGGTGTTGGTTTTCCCATTGGCTACCTGAGGAATCTGAGTCTCAGAGGAGTTACGTGACTTGGCCAAGGTCACGAATGAATTCTCTTTGGGAGACAGCCCCCTGCTTCTGGGGAAAGCAGCAACACCCCCTGCTGTGATACTCTCCCACCAACACTAACTCTGCCAAGGGAAGTCCGGGGACTAGATGAGGCCCGTGTTCCGAAGCCTATCACTGAAAGCTTGGGGCGGCCGTGGGGTGGGAATAATGGGGATGGTGGGGCACAAGAGCACCATATGGGGGCCCAGGACGTTGGGTTTGAATCCCTGCTCTCCCTCTCCACTCTGCCTCATCTGCTCTTCCACCTAGAAGGTCTCAGGGACCTTCCAACTCTTCTTCTGGGTGAAATCCAAGACCTCCGTCTACCTTCCTGCCCCCGGAGAGAGAATAAGATGAGCACCTCTCTCCTCACACACCATCACCACACACTCTGGCATCAGATATCGGGCCTTATAGACCTGAAGAGGGGAGAGAAAAGAGTTAATTTGAGGGGCAGACGGAGGAGGGACAGAATCCTCCCTGGAACCTGCCCAAATGTCAGACTGAGCAGTTCAGGACTGGCGGCCAAAGGAGGCAGAGAGAGACCCAAAAGCTCCCAGAACAGATGGGCCAGCCAGGGCACGAGGGGGATGAAATGGCCGTCATAATCATAATATCTCAAATTCCTCTGGTGCATTCCTGTTTCCAAAGCTCATTCAAATCCATTATCTTATTGGAATCTCACAACTCCTCTGGACAGTAGATGGCCAAGCGCTGTGAGATCCATCTGGCAAGATGAGGCAACTAAACTCAGAGAGGTTAAGAGATCTGCCCAAGGTCACACAGCTCATTTGCTGTCAGAAAAAGAGAATCAGGTCTCTTGAATTCCAATTAATCTATCAATGGACTAGCAATCTGACCCCCCATTTTCCAATGTGGGGGTTTAGGAATCATGAGATATATTAGTAATACGATAATGACAATAATAAAACCAAACAAGGGTTTATCACTGATAAGGTAATAGGCACTGCATTAAGTACTTAATGTATATTATCTCATTTAATTCCCACTTTGACCCTCTATGGGGTAGATATTACTATTAGCTCCAATTTACAGATGAAGGACACTAAGGTGCACTTGAGTGAAATCACTTGCTCAAGGACAGAGTTATAAACAAGTGGAGCTAAGATTCAAATACACATCTCTCTGTTCCTTCACAACTGCATTAGCAGTTCCCAATCACCATTACACATTAGAATCCCCTAAGGAGCCTTTAAAAAATACTGATGTGCGTATATCACCTCAAATCGATTAAATCAGAATGTCTGGACGTGGGGCCCAGGCATCGTATTTTTTAAAGAGTCCCGGGGGACTCTTGGACAGCCAAGTTTGGCAACCCCTGTACTACAGTTTCCCTGGGGACTAGTCCACTTCTCATCTCAGAAGGGCTCCTAAGTGTCTCTGTTTCCCCATCTGTACAATGGAGCCCCTTCGGCTGGGAAAGACCAGGATCCGGCCTCTCTAGGCTCTGGCCAGGAAAGCGTTAACCGCCTCCCCACCCACAGCTTTGTGCTGAGAGCTCCAGAAGGCAGACTGGTCCCAGCTGTCCCCTCTCCCCTGGAGGCAGCTAGGGTCTGGGGAGTCTGCGCCCAGGACCAAGCCTGTTGTACAACTTTTACTCTGTTTCTCTCAAATTAGGCCTTTGTGCTACTGCAGACATTGGACTCTGCCACATCAGGGACAGTGATGCTGCTTAGCGGCTTCTCCATCACCTCCAGGTAAACCAGCTGGGTGCCCCCGAAATACAGTGAAATCACAACAGAGGGGGGAGCCTGGGTGCTGCCAATGGAACAAAGGAAAATAGCTCTTCAAGAAGAGCCGGTGGCTTGGTGGGAACTAGGACGTTCTTATTTTCCAGGCTCTGGAAATTGTCTCCACTTCATCCCCAGCAGGAAGCAAAGAGCATTCTCTGCACTCGTTCTCCTTTCAGAGTCTGGGGGAGCAGGGTGGGGAGCAAAGGGAGTCTGTTCCCCGGGTTCAAGTCCTGGTTGTTGGTTGACTGGCTGAATGGGCTGCCACACTCTGGCCCGTTTCCTGTCCTGTAAATAAAGCAGCTGGAGCCCCTTCTGACCCTGACCTACCTAGTTCTCTCATCGGCTCTGTCAGCCGCAGGATGGAAAATAGAGAAAGCCTAATGAATGTAGAAATCCAAAGAAAAGCAGGCCTCCTGCAAGAGCTCTCTGCCTCTTGGCCCCTCCTCCATCTGGAGCAGCTGCTCTGGAAACTGCAGTGCTTTGCCCAAGCCTCTGGAACTCACTGACCTGGTCCACAAATATTTGGGGGTGCGTGGGGCAGGGGCTTCCGGGATTGTGAAGTCTAGGACTCCGAGGTCTTAAAGGGCACTGTGTCCTAGGAGGCAGGAATCACCCCATCAACTCAGCTGATGACAAACGGTGGATCCCTGGAGCATAAAAACCACAGAATCCTGTGGTTTGGTAATCTTAGAACCAGGGGCATAACCAGGCGTGTGGGACCTGAAGCTTACACAGTTTGGGAGCCCCTTTTTAGGAAAAAGAATATGAAATCTCAAAAATAAAGTTAGGTCCTTAAGTGAATATTTACTTGGAATGAGAGGACAAGATATGATAAAAATTTACAAGCCAGGAAAACCTGCCAACACCCCCAATCCAGACTATACCACAATTTTTTTTATTAATTAACATTCTGAAATACCTCTGTGGTACTTTATTCCTTAGACTTTTGGACTACATATTCTGATCACCTCTTCATATGGTAATTTTGTAATACTGTCATCTATAGAGAGAATAGAAAAACACTCCAGCATTTTCTCTAGGATGGTTTGTTTAGGAGGACTTTGGAGTACGTGGTTGACAGGTCCAAAGGTCCCACTGAGATATGGGAGGACACGGACCTTCCTGTGTCCCTCTGACCTTTCTAATGCCCACAGGAAGGACTTCCTTTTGGGGCTGTGCTGGGAGTGGTGTCTTAGCCAGATAGAAGTCCATGCACTGGAGCAAGCTCACTTGTGGTTGGTGACCTCCCCTCGTAACCTCTACCAGCTTGCCTGCTTAACAATCTCAGACCCTTGGGGGAAAGCAAGTAGGGGAAATAGGAACTGAAAACGTATATACAATTGCCCTCATTTTTGATAGTCGGTGATCTACACAACTGCCGACTTTCAATCTTTTGCAGCATGTCTCTCAGAGCAGCGGGAATCAAGGATGCCACAGAACCCTGGGGACTGGGGCTCAGGACAGCTGGAGAAAAAGGAGGGTACAGAGCCCTGCAGTTTGGGGGTTTGATTGGATGACACAGCTCTTGAGAATAAGGGGAGGCAGGGGGAGAGCGGCCTCCGTGAATGGGTTCAATCCATTGAATCAACCCTCGCCAGGCTGTACCTGAACCCTAAGAAAGCTTTTCCACATGCCTTTCCTCCCTGGGCCCCAGGTAGAACGATACAGAGATAACATAGCAACATGGTGTAGTGATTATGAGCACAGGGCCTGGGCTCCAATCTCCACTCCATTTCTTATGAGCTGTGTGACCTTGAATGAGTGCTGTCACTTCTCTGAGCTCCAGGCTTCTCAAATGTAAAGGAGGAGGATGAAAATGTACCCACCTTACAGGGTGTTTGTGACAATTAAGCAACACAGTTCGTATACAATGCCTAGACAGTGCCTGGCACTTGGGTAAACACTCAGTAAATGCCAAGTGTTACTATTACTACTCCTGTTCAGCTTGGCCTTTCTTACCACCAGAGCCCAGTGAGAGTCTCCTCTCTGGCACTTAATCTCAGAAGGGCTGAAATTGGCTTTCCTAGTATCGTATGCTAGTCCTGCACCAATTAGAATGCCTAGGGTCATTGAGAAATATAACTTTGTCTATTGTGACCTTGATTGGCATGGAAGTAAGGTTCTGCCACTATCAAGGAAAGGAAAAATGTTCTGGAAGACCTAAATAAAAAATGTGAAAGGGGTGCCTGGATGGCGCAGTCAGTTGAGCGTCTGACTCTTGGTTTCCACTCAGGTTGTGATCTCAGGGACCTGGGATTGAGCCAGGCTCTTTGCTCAGTGTAGAGTCTGCTTAAGACTCTCTCTCCCTTTCCCTCTGCCCCTCCCCTCCACATTCTCTCTCTCTCTCTAAATAAAAAAATACGACAGTCCCTTTTACCCACCGCCTTCTTACTTGGTTTGCCCCATGAATGGGAAACATACCCTTCTAATCAAGTGGGTATCTATTCCATCTCACTGGCCAATCAGACTACACTTCTGACAACTCTGAAGTCCTTTCCCAGAATCTCAAAGAATCTGGGGAGAATGAATCCATCCCAACCCCCAGCTCCGCCCCTTGAGAGCAGAGACTATGTCTAGTTCATTGCACTTGCCGAGCGTCCAGCACCAGGTCACATAAAACACACTCAGTAAATAGGTTTCAGAATGTTGAGTGAATAAATGGGATACCAATTTGCAAAGGAAAAAAAAATCAGGGGAGATGACTTCCCAAAGATCAAAGAGGCACTTCCTGACGGCTAAGTTCTTTTCTTGTTTTCTTCTTTGTAACCAACATTAAATAAGTGTTAATGGCGGGCCGTGCCCTGGTTGATCGCTTTGTCTATCATCACGTTTAATCCTCCCTGAAACACTTTGAGCACTGCACTTCACCTAGGCAGCGTGGTCTATTGGTTAAGACCTATATTCAAATCCCAGCATAGGTTTCTTCTTGGATGTGCCAGGTATGTTAGGCTCTTCCAGTGTATCGTCGTCAATGCTCACAGAAATTTCTAGCTGTGTGATTGCAAACAATTACTTCCTTTCTTTAGGGCTCTCCTTGTTTATAAAATGGGAACAACAGTGTATACTTTGCCTAGTTAATACTTTAAACATGCTAATGCACAGGAAGAGTCTGGCATACTGCCTGGACCAAAGTAAATGCTCAATGAACAGTAACTTATTTTTTCTTCCCTCTTCCTCTCATATAGAGAAAACATTTATCAGACAGTCCTCAGATGCTCACACTAGTACGTGATTCCAGGAAAGAGAGGCAATTCCAATATAGGGGAGAGGATGGTGCCAAACTCCCTTCCCTTTCTACCCAGACGCTACTAGATTATATTTCCCAGTTTTCTTGGCACCTAGATGGGATCTTGTGACTAGCTTCCAGCAATGGAATGTAAATGGAAGTGTTGGGTCACTTCCAGGTTGAAGCAGTTAAGAGCAAGTGGGACTTCCCTACCCTGGTTCATTCTCTTCATCTTTCGGCTTGATCATGCCATATAATCTTGAGGTTATATCATGGAGGTGGGTCCCTGTATAGCCACATGAAGCAAAGCCCTTCTTCAACCCACAGAGGACTAAGAGAGGAGCAGAACATGATTGGAGATCATATTAAGTCACTGAGATCCTGGGGTTTATCTGTTATAGCTGTCATTCTTGCCTACCCTAACTACACTTTTCTCATTTAACGACCTTGAAACACCCAAGGTGACATCTATTCTGCTTATTCTTTGAGTCCAAATGGTAGCAGCAGCCAGAAGACATTCTTTCCTGGTCAGAGAATCTGTTTCTTGGAGAAAGGAGTGCTAGGAATTGACTGCAGTGGTCTGGAGGATTCGTAGGAAAGAAGGGGGGTGGGTAGAAGGAAGTCCCCATCTCTCCAGTGGCAATGATCACTAGGTTCCAATGGTCAAACAATCCCATGACTACAGATAGTGCTAAGCTTTCACTTAGGTTAGGCTCTGGCAAAATGCCTCTATCTCTAGCTGTTTCTTGAGAAAACTCAGAACAAGCGTAATTACAGCCCAAGGATAGGGCTGTGCACGGCTAGATGACTTGTAATCACGAAATCTATGTTCCAATGGTAAATACATTTTCTGTGTTCCCTCTGCCTCTACTTTTTCAGAAATGCCTCTTGCACCTAGAAACAATTTAACCCAATGTTGGCTAAAGCTCTGTTCGGGCTTTGCCCAAGTGGAAACCAACACCACCACGGTCTTGAGGACAGGACCCATCACCGGAAATGCAGGGCTGACCGGGATTAAACAGAGTGGAGATTTCATGGCTCCTGGGTCTGAGTCCCTTTCTTTCCGGTGACCAGTTGTACAGGGGAGAGAAGAGGATGCTAAGAATAAACTTGGCGCGACTTCTCAGTTATAACCAGAAGAACTCCAGCCAGTCATCTGGCAATTGTTCATCCCCGTCCTTAAAGAGAACCAGCAAGGGAAGTATTTGCTCACTTCTATAAAATGGTAGACTCCATGGAGGAACTGGTTTCTTCTTCAGTGTTCCAGGTACATGCACAGGTACACTGTACCAGCGTGTCATCGCCAATGCTCACAGCAACTTTGGAAGAAAGTCATTTCCCCCATTTTAGAGATGATAAAGTTGAGGCTTGGAGAAGAGAAATACAGTACAGTGCAGGGCTTACTTTGCTGTTCCATTCCAAATATCATATATGTCACATGTACTGTATGAAGCACGGTACAGAGCAGAAGCACCTTTCCTGAAGGTAAACCAGGTACCATTTCTGATGTGTCAAAGGATAGGAAGCAAAAATACCTCTTCCACCTACCTTACAGTGTGAAAGCACAGCTCGAAAGCACAAATATCCAGAAAGTATTTGGAAAACGTAAAACACTATATGAATGCAAACTATTAATAAGTGAGTGAGCTGGTCTGGAGGCAGGCAGTATAACAGGCACAGGCTGAAGGTACAGGCTCTCGAATCGGATGGGACTGGGTCTGATGGGACTGGAATCAGATGGGACTGGGTCTGATGAACTTTTGACCCCTCTGAACCTCAAGTTTTCTCATCTGCAAAACAGAGACATGCATATTCCCTGTCTCATAGGGCCTCATGAAACTTCAGTGAGTTAGCACATATGGAATGCTTAGCATAACATCTGACTTACACTGTTGTAGTTGTGACTGCTAGTATTATAAATAACTCGACTAGTCTTAGTTTTCTCATCTGTGAAACAGAAAAAAAAATCATTCTACCCATCTCACAATGCTCTCATAATTTGAAACGTGCCGACTCTGCAGATAAGATAAATCACCCCCGAACTTAACAGGGGCTGGACACAGCTGGGAAAAGATGTGGTGGGAGAGGACTGGGCTCCATGAGGACACCCCTCCCCACTGCCTTCCCCTCCGGTGTGGCATTCAGGTGCTCCAGGCAAGAAGCTGGCACTGTCCTGACTCTGAGTAAGCCCCAGCAGCAGATTGGGCTCCTGCAGCCTCCCAGCCTCCTGCTGGTCGAACACAAAGCCAGAAATAGCTCCCTTGGTGCAGGACACCCGCTTCCTCCTCCCCATCCTGCTTCAGCTCCCCGACTTGCCTGAGGAGATCATGAAATGTGTCCACTTAGCTTGGCATCTTGAGAATCAGCAGTGGGGAGGCTGGCCCTTGAGCCTGTCTTCCCTGTCATTACATGCACAGCCAAATCTCTTTCCTCTCTGAAGCGTCCCACTTAGGGCGTCTAGCACAGACACTGTTCCTAGTTCCAAGTAAACATGCAATGGGTGTCGGCTGTGTCCTGGGCCCTGTGCTAGTTGCTGAGTGTATGGAGGTAAACAAGACAAAGCCCTCTGGTCAAATACATACATTTCCACACTAATTAACATGTTCTGGGATTGCCCATCTATTGATATTCTATTCATCAGCCTGATGGTTTATGTATTTACCAGTGGTTATCAGAGCTGGTTAGCCACTAACTAGCTTCTTTAGCCTTGGGAAACCGACTTCACCTTTCTGAGGTTCTATTTTCTCATTTGTAAAATGGGGGAGAGAGGGTGCCCTGCGACCAATAGTAATTGAAACAATGAATGCAAAAAGCATGGCACCAACAGCGTAGTAAGTGTTCAATGGCTGGTACTTGATCTGTTCCTTCCAAGAGCTGTAGCATTCCCCTCCTGGGAAGGATAAATATATAGCATGCATACTGTCACCTCCCGTTCCTGTACCAATGACAGACATCACTAATCGAGCAAAACACTCTTTGCTACTGATCTCAGCTACATCCTGAGAAGCCATCTCAACACAGTGCTTTAGGCAACTACTACCAATTAGTTGAGGTCTTTGACACTTTCCATGGGACCTTTTTCACCATCCTCTCCTTACTTAGGTGCATAGATCTATAGTTTGGCTGACACTCTAAGGAATGTCTTTCTTCTCTGGAACTTTCTTCTAGGGTTCAGTTGTGTATAACCTCCTTAGAAACTGAAGAGCATGAGTACAGGTCAGATGTATGCACAGGATGGTCATTAAATGTAGGATCAGCCAGCTGGGCTCCCGTTCTGCTGAATGATCTTGGGAAAGTCACTCCTCATCTCTGGACAATCTTGAGATACATATACATATACATATACATATATATATATATATATATACACACATACATATATTTTATTTTCTTGAGATACATATACATATACATATATATATATACATACATATATATATACACACACATACATATATATATTTTTTTATTTTCTCACAGCTAGTGCGTTAGTGGAACGTGATGGATAAAATCTTGACTACTGGAGCCTTACAAGCTGGAGTTTGGATCCTGGATCTACTTCCTGGCTGTGTTACCTTGGAGAAATCACATAATCCTCCTGAACTCCAGTTTCCTTACTTGTTAATTGGAGATACTAATAGTATCATCTCAAAAGTTTACAGGGTTTGAGGAGAGGTGAAGTGGGATAATAGTTTGAGATACTGACCTATGTGGTTTTTTCCTCCCTGTATTTTCCCCTTTGGCTTTTGTTTTGTTTTTACCATTTAAGCAAATCGTGGTTCTACCCTCTGCCTCAGGGGAGGCATGAGTCAGGGCTGAAAACAGGAAGAATATGAGCATTTTCAGCTTTTGCTTTTTGGAAAAGTCAAAGTCTGCAGGGGAAGGGGATTTATGGACTTAGGAGAGAGTCTTGAAGAAACACAAAGGAAGAAAGATTTCTCCAGAGTAGAAAGAGATTGCCTCCAGACCAGGGAAAGGGGAGACAGAGTGGAGTGGGGGACCCATAAGACCAGAAAAGTGCCGTGGGGCAGGAATGATGAATGTCTCCATAGTAATATGCATGAACTGATGGCCAATGGTTTGAGCTCTGCCAACCTGGGAAAACTTGGACAAGTCGAACTTCTCTGAACCTGTGTTCTCACTTAAAATATAAGGCTGTTTTTAATCACTTCCCAAGTCAGTGCAAAGAAGTATGAAATTCTGGTGTTTACCAAGTACCTACTACCTCACCCTCTTCCTCAACACCAATGATTCAGCTCGTGGTCCTCTGCACTACCATGTCTGAGTTTAGCTCCGGTCAAGAAAACATATGGTTAACTACCAATATCTCTTGTCTCCTTGTCTTGAAGGGTTATCCCTCTTCATGGATGGTTCGATAATCCTCTTGCTGGGAAGAGCACTTCTAGCATGAAAGGCACTTCCCGCTGGCCGATTCTCCTTCTGAGTGGTTGCACAGTGTGGGAGGAGACCATCAATACCCCAGGGCAAGCCCTCACCAAGCCCCAGAGCCCTGTGAGGTCAGCCACACTGCTGGGCAGTCACTTCCCCCTCGGCCTGAGCCCATTCTTGCGGTGAGCCTCCACGAGAGTGATCATCTGAAATTTAAAAGTAGGAGAATAGCTAGGCCTCACCAGTGACATTCTGTGCTCCGCATATTCCCTCTGGGGAAGAAAGTGTTGGGAAGAAAAAAGTCTAGAGCAGTACATCTGGGCTGTAATCCTAACTCTGACCCTTACAAGGTGATAACCTTGACTGAACTGCTTAAATCCTCTGAGCCTCACTTCTACCAAATACAAAATGGGGACAATGGTTATCTCCTGCATGGGGCTGGGGTGAAGACACAGTGAATAAGATCTTCAAACTGCCTAGCACAAAGCTTGGTTTATGAATAGGAGAAATCTAAAAATACATGGCATCACAACTAACTTGTATGACCTTGGGCAAGTCACTTTATCTGTTCAGACTTTTTCTTTTTTCTTTCTCTTTTTAAAGATTGTATTTATTTGGTAGAGAGATCAAAAAAGGGCACAAGTAGGCAGAGTTGCAGGCAGAAGGAGAGGGAGAAGCAGGCTCCCCACCAAGCAGGGAGCCTGACATGGGGCTCAATCCCAGGACCCCGCGATCATGACCTGAGCCAAAGGCAGACACTTAACTGGCTGAGCCACCCACACACTCTATCCCTTCAGACTTTGGTTCACTTTTTGATGATGTTAATTCCCGCCCTGCCCGCTAATTGCTGGTTATTTATAGACATGTCTCCCCTACTAAAATGTAAACAAATTGACAGTAAGAGAAACTTGTATTCATTATTACGCTTTGCCTATAGCAGAAGTTCTGTGTTGGATGAAGGCATGAATGAACAATCAGAAGGGAGATGTAAAATCCTTTTGCACAGATTGAAAAAGGGATCCTGGCAATCATGATTCCTTGTTTCTGGTAGGAATGAATTTGGACCCATGGTGGGTACACAAGCTCTTGGGGTCAGACATGTTGTCCCACAGTGGGAAGGGCTCAAGAGACCTGGGATATATTGTGGGTCTTTATAAGACCTTGAGCCTCAGTTTCTTCATCTGCGAGATGGACACACGGTGCACTTACTATTGTTAAGGACCGAATGAGAACAAAGGATGTAGCATGATTTCACGATGTGACTTCACATCAAGTCATTTCACATCTCTGAGCCTCACTTGTCCTATTTGTTAAATGGGAATAAATTCGTTTTTTGCCTTCTTCCCCAAGGAACTCTGAGTGGTATGGTATCTTAGAATGAAGTGTCAAATGGGGCCACATTTCAGCTATCACTCTGGCATTAACTTTCTGATGCTCCAACTCTCTGATGCTCCTTTGTTCCTTCCATGCCTCAGTCTCCCCATCTATAAAACAGAAAGGCTAAATGTGAATTCCTCAAAGGTCCCCTCTGACCCTCCCATCCTGACTGTAAGCTAAATGCCGCCTCAAGGTGATGCTGGTTTGTAAGGAGCTCGCCAATGGAAGGTGCTGTTGCAATGATGGGTTCCTGCTGGAACGGACTAGCCACATGACAAACAATGGCCCTGGGTCCACCCTGCACCACTGCCCAGACACCTACCCTTATGGGAGTGGGCTGAATTCCAGAATCACCTGCCACCTGGCTGTGGAAGGCCAGCCAAACAAAAGCCTCCTTATCAGCAGGAAGCTCTGAAACATGACCCCAGAAACAGCCAGAGCTGCTCACCTACTCTGCTAGACATAAGCTGGGTACAGATGGACATCTCATCAGGATCCCCAGACCAGGCTTCGGGCAGCATATGCCACAGGAGGCCTTTAAGGGGCAGGATGCCGTATCTCCCCACAGAGGGTAGGGTAGCGAGAGAGAGCAGTGTCTGGCCACCTGATCACAGCAGGGAAGTTCAAATACAAACTTCACATTGGGTAAATACCACTTCACTGAACCCAGAGCTCACCCAGGCTGACTCAGGCTATGGACGTCAGGCAACCCCTCCCCCTTTGGAAGAAGTCTCCCCTTCTGCAAAATGGGGATCTGAACTAGAGCAGTGAGTCCTAAAGATCTTTTGATCTTATATCTCTCTCAATAAGTAATTTTGAGAATGAAACCCCCATATATGTATATTTATTTATGAAGTACACATGAACACTGTGGTCCTAATACATCATTTCACATACAATAAAACATATCCCTCAGACCTCCCCCATGGACAATGAGACGGGCACTCAAATTTTCTTTGCCCTTTCTTCCACTGGGCCTTTGCACATGATGCCAGGAAAGCTCTCCCTCTCCCCTGCTTTTGAGATGATCTCGAAAACCCCTTTAGCTCTAAAATTCTGATGCTGTACCTTTGTAAGTCTCCAAGTTTCCTCAACAGTACACGTGCATATTCCTGCAAGCCCTCATTATTTATTCATTCAACAAACATGTAAAGATCCCTAACCATGGACCACTGTCCTAGGTGCTGAAATACATCAAGGAATGAGACAAAGTCCCCACCTCCTACCCCCACAGCCTCCAGCAATTCAAATGTTTCTCGTTCAAATAAAAGGAACTAACTTTGCTGTTTTTAATACTGGCATTTCCATATGCTTCAGACTATTAGGTGTGCCAGCGACTTGATGATGGGAAAATGTTACAATTCACACATTCGACCAACGCCTGTTTGGCCCTCTGCTGTGTGTATCAGGTGGTAAGAGATATATAAAGGAGCACATAGACATAGTCCCTATCCCCATGATGCTTTCAGTCTCTTAGGAGAGGTACACTTTAACATGGGTCTCACAAATCAATATAAAATCACAAGGTGTTGAGAGCCAAGAGAGGTACCTGCCATGATAAGAAAGTCTGAAATTCAAGGTGTGACTTAATCTAGAGCATTGTGGAAGGAATTCCTGAGGAAATGACATTTGAACTGAGATCTGACAGTGCAGTAGGTATAAATTAGGCAGCAGGGGAGAGGGAGAGCTTTCCTGGCATCATGTGCAAAGGCCCAGTGGAAGAAAGGGCAAAGAAAATTTGAGTGACTAAAAGGAGAGGGGTGTGGCTGAATGGAGGGAGTAAGGGGCAGCATTTTAGAAACAATCTTGGGGAGGTGGGCAGACAGACGCTGGGCTGGAGAGTCCTTAGGCCTTCTTAGGGGGTCAGCTCTGTATTCTGCAAACCAAAGGACAGCGATGAAGGGCTTTAGATGGGTGGCTGGGGTGTGTATGGACTGACTTATCTTTTGAAGAGGCTCTTCTGACTCACTGTGGAGAATGGGTAAGGAGGGGAAGGACAAAGAAAGTGGGTGGGGGAAGGACAGAGAGTGGGGTGAGTTGGGGTTATAATACTAGCTATCGCCTAAGCTGACTGGACATAAAACAAGACGAGCAAAATGAGACAAAAAACACCCACAACCTTGAAAGCCAAACCACAGGGACAGGAGGTACAGCAGGCAGAGAAGACTTGTAGTTGCCATCAGGCAGACCTGAGTTTAGATCCCAGTTTCAACTCTTAAGAACTATGTGGCCCTGGACAAGACACACCTCACCACCTCCCCGGTCTCAGGTGTTCCTCCTCTGTGAAGCGTACTAGACTCGACACACAGCAGTCCAGAGCTCTGGCTTCTTATCCCGATTCTGATTGTTACCAGCCAGGTGTCCTTGAGCAGGTCACCTCCACCCTCTGAGACTCAGTTTCTTGTCTATAAAACAGTCTTTCAAATACGTCTTTCCGTGAGTTAATGTGAAAATGGGACTGGGTAACAGGTACCACCTGCCCGCTTCGTAGCACAGGGCTGGGCACATTAGGCCAGGAGGAGCTCCGCCTCCACTCTGCACCGTGAGTGAGTGTGCACACACACCACGAAGACACGCGCTTCAGGCCCAGATGGCACCTCTCTCCCCAAAGGAGTGGGGACTGTCTTATAAAATTCCAGCTCACTTGCGTAAGCTTAACTTTTAATGAAGCCGGGGAACAGTGATCCACTGGTGTTTCTGCTCAGCGACGCTGTCGGCGGGATGCAAGCCCAGGGAATCCGGCAACGAGGGGATTCTCCTGATGAGAAACATTTGCGTCCAGGGGATCTTAGTATTTGTTTTGAACAGACACATGTAGACGTGAATTACTTAATGACTGTTTTAGGGTTCGGCATTGTTCTGTATTTGGTCTGGCTTTGTCTCTATGACATCTTAATTCGTGTTTTATTTCACGGAACTCCGCACACAGGCTGTGGCATATGGGAGCTCCCTCAGCAAAATCTCNGCGGGCGCCAGAGGAAAAACACGAGAGAGGGGGGGGGGGGGGGGGGGGGGGGGGGGGGGGGGGGGGGGGGGGGGGGGGGGGGGGAGAGAGAGAGAGAGATATGGAGAGTAAGCAGACTGTAGCTTCAAAGGTGCGCCATGAAGGGGGGTGGCTGGGTGAGAGGGATAGTCCAGATCTGTACGCATGGATATGAGAGATAGACCAAACCCTCACTGTCATGGGAACAAGATTTGCCACTGCTATTTGGAAGTCTAAACAGTGTGTTTTTCAATTTCCTAATCTGATTGATCACAATCAGAGAGATTGTAAATTTCATGCTTGTCCATAACACATGCAGGGGCCCAGCTAAGCTTCTAACACTGCTATTCAAAGTCATCCTGGCTGCATTTGAGTCAGGGAGAGGAGCCAAGAGAAGCATATCAGACCTAGGACCCTGACTGAGAGGGCAGGAGCCACCCCCCTCCCCCAGTGACACCCCCTCCCAGCCTAGGAACCAAGGGCCTGGGAAGTCCTTAACTGGCTTATTATGTTAATTGCTTGAAATGTTTCCTGCCTCCATCTAGGGAGTCATCCCGTTAGTCTTCCCCTCACTCACTCTGCTCCAGCCACACTGACTTCCTTGCTATCTTTAAATACACCAATCATCCTTCCACCTCAGGGCCTTTGCACTTGCTGTTCCCTCTGTCTCAAAAACCCTTTCCCCTCCGTTATCCTTATAACTCGCTCCCTCCTTTCACCCAGGTCCCTGACCACTCCATCCAACCAAGCAACCCCCATCCTCACCCTCTATCCCTTTTCCCCCTGCTTTATTCTCCTTTAAAACACTTATTGTAACCTGACCTTCTATGATTTCCTCATTTATTACCTTGTTTCTTCATTTATCACCTCTCCCTCATGAGAGTGGGGGTTTGGTGCTGTTTACTGCTATATCGAGTAGGAGCTCAATAAAATTCTTCAATGAACGAAAGCATGATTTTATTTTTTAGCAACATGCGGCTTCTTCCCTTTTGTGATTCATTCCCTGTGGCTTATCTTCTCTTTGACACACGTGGGCTCGCTCCAATCCCTCCACCATTGGTGGCTGCTCAAGGAATGCAGACTGGATTTTGTTTTAGACAGAGCTAGACCATGAAGGACAAGAAACCTAATGGTGCACACCAGAGTCTGCATCCTTGAGCCAATGACAGAGTAGCTGGAAATTTTATATAATAAGGGCAGTTCCTTTCCACAGTCTCCCTTCATTAGCACCTAACTCTGAGCCCCCCCAGCAGATCATGTCCCCTCCAGAAAGTTTAAATTGTTTTTTCTTCTGGGGAGAAAAAGAAAAAAAAGGTTTCTTTTGAGACTCTACTAGCAACAAAGGCCTTATTCATTCCGATCATTCCTTGCATTTGTAGGTAAAATTGATGAAATAAAAGAATCATTCCCATTTCACAGATCAGACCACTAAGGATAACTGTGTGACTCTAAGCAAGGGACTCCACGCCTCATGGAAGTTGCATGACTCCTCTGGTTTTCCACATCCCCTTTTCTTTATTCCTACCCATATTACAGTACGTAGGATAGCCTGTCTCATGCCATTCCTTACTGGAGCCTGTGTCCACCTTTGCCACTGAACTCGAGGCCCTCCCAGGGAGGGATTGCATTTCATTCATCTTTTCCTCCTTGATGGGCCTGGCACATAGTAATAATAAAAACTATAATTTATTATTAACAGTAAGAGCTAACATTGATGGAGCCCTTCCTCTGTGCCAAACAGCACTTTCCATAAATTAGCCCATTCAGTATTCTCAACAGCTCTTGGAGGGGACTGCTATTATTAGCCCCATTTTATGGATGAGGAAACCAAGATTGAGAAGGTCAAGTTCCTGCCAAAAGTCATGTAGCATCTGCAAATAGTAAGCATCAGCAAATAGTAAAAGGAAACACGTGTTTTGATTAGCTCACCATCAGGGTCTGTCAGATTTTTTTTGAACAGCTCTACACATCTCTAGTGGCTCTTTAGGGAATGCCAAAACCACATTCAAAAATGAATACAGAGCACGGGGGTGGTCAGGTGGTGAGGCCAAGGAAGCCCCACCATCACCACCAAGCAACGCACCCGCCCAGGTGCCGAAGGGTGTGGCAGTCCTTCCCTACATCTCATGAGGTAACTCACGTCATGGTAACAAGAGCATTGTTGATGGAGCTCTCTGCACTGTGCCGTGTTTTTTTTTTTTTTTTTAAAGATTTATTTATTTATTTATTTATTTTGACAGAGAGAGATTACAAGTAGGCAGACAGGCAGGCAGAGAGAGAGAGGAGGAAGCAGGCTCCCTGCTGAGCAGAGAGCCCGATGCGGGCCTCAATCCCAGGACCCTGAGATCATGACCTGAGCCGAAGGCAGAGGCTTTAACCCACTGAGCCACCCAGGCGCCCTGTGCCATGTTCTTTATAAGAATTACTTCACCTACTGCTCACTACAACCCCATGAGCTCAGTCTCACACAGGTGGGCAAACTGAGGCACAGAGAGGCACAGAGAGGCACAGAGAGGGCAAACTGAGGCACAGAGAGGGATTAGCAGAGTCCAAAGGTAGGAAAGTAGCACAGCAAGGTTTCAGCCTGAACAGATCTGACTTCAGAGCCCCAGTTCTTCATCATTCCACTTTCTCCCTCTCAGAAGTGCTCTCTGACACCTCAAAGTCTTCGTAATGAGCAATTTAAAAACCCTGCTTTTGTTAAGCCCCTGCAAGCCCTTCTACCTCACAGGAAGGTAAATCCAGCCATTCCAGAAGAAAGGATATTTTAAAAAATTTATTGTGCCCGCGCAGCATGCCTGAGGTGCTCACAAGAGCAGGAAGCATGTGACCCAAGCTTCTTTCCTCATCACAGGAGTTAACGCTTTTAGGGGTGTTTCCCCCCCCCAATTTTTTCTGGTGCCCTGGAATGGGGGTGGACTTCATTGAAGCTCACACAGCCCTGGAAAGCACTTCCTGGTAGCATTTTGTCCAACCTCCTGTACCTACACCAGCCAACATTTCTACTCGCCCAGCCAGATAGACGTCTATATCCCACAAGCTTCATTCTGACACTAGTGCGAGTCAAATCTATCTGCAGAGTGTGTGTCTCTTAGACGGCGTTGATCAAGAATCCCCAGCCTGTCAGGAATGGAGGTGGAGTGGGAGAGAGCGAATCTGACACTGGATTTGGACCGTGGGTACTCATTCAATTAATGCATCCAACTTTCGTTCAGCGTCTACTGCAGCCCGAGTCTCTAAGACAGCATAGTTGCCAAGTGAAAACAGCCATGTCAGAAATAATGCCCCCACTGACCCCTGTATACCACTCAGCAAATTTCACCTTTCAGAAGGAGAAAGGTTTGACCCAAACAATAACACTCCCTTTCCAGAGAAAAACGATCATTCATCAGCGGGGCAAGCATTCTCCATGACCCTCAGTACCTTGGTTTTTAACCACAGGCTGTCAGGAAATCACCTCCCAGCTGCCCCTCACTCTGCTCCTGAGGACAGAGTCAGCACAAATGCGCTAACTGATCTCTTGGCACAAAGGGGAGTCTGGAATTAAATGGTTCAAAGGCATTTTTCCTGCCTTACAATTTGGCCATCTTTCCCTTTATGCAGTAAAATCTCCAATAGTTTGGAATTTATGATCCTTTGGACAGACCTAGGCTGAAGTCTGCTTCTGGACTATTCTGCATAGAGAAGATTTTCGAAGAAAATTAATAGCTTGCCAAAAGAACTGTAAAGGGAATTGCTTATTCTATTTAAGAGGGCTGCCTTCCTAGCCCTTTACAAATACTCCAGCATCCACAAACAATTGATATGCTAATTTCAAATGGTTTTTACGTGTTCATCAGGTCCTCAGCTACTATTGGGTGATATGATTATTACGGTTGGGTCTAGCACCAGACACATAAGTTTTCCACTTTGAGCATAAACTTTTTGGGTACAAACTTTTCTGGACCAAACAATTAAAAAAAGAGAATTAATTAATGCCAGGAAAAATGACTGTACTTCTTGGGTGGGGACAAGAGAGGGGTCTCTTGCTCTCCAACTATCTTATTGATTCATGCTGTCTTTCAGCTTGTATAGGGTGAGGCTTCACTTTGATCATCCGACATCCTGGGTGGCCTGGGACAGTCCCCGTTACATCTTCCATCCTGGAATAACTCCTCACAACGAGCCTTTCACTCTTGATATGAATCATAAATTATACAGTCACTCTAGGTTTGATGGAACTAGGGATTCAAACTAATTTTCAAGGAGTTTAAGTCTTCTTTGGACTGGCAGTACCTGGTCATCTCTACGCAAATGAAAAGAATGCCTTGTGAGGATATGACAGCAATCCATTCTGAATCCAGATGATTCTTCAACCAGCTCTCCACCCCCTAACTAAAAAAGTCCTATCAGAAAGCAGCTAACCTTCCCTCAGGGAAGAGAATGATGGGACCACTCCCACCCCACCTCCTGTGTGTTAACTCCATCATTTGGGGGAGAAATGGGTAGGCATGAAGAACACAATACCGGAAGGAAATGTTGATTTCCTTTGCCATTATCAACTGAGCTGTTTGTTTTAGAAGTGATGTCTATTAAGCAATCACTCTCCACCACACACTGTGGGAAGTGTTTACCTGACTCAGTCCTCATAATTCGATGTCTGAGATGGTTACTATTATTATTTCTATTTCAAGCTGATAAAACAGGCTCAGGAAGGTAAAGCTTCTTGTCCAGGACACTCAGCTAAATGCCAGAGCTGGAACAAGAATCCAGGTTTGTCTGAAACTCAAGTCTGAGCTCTTAACCACTATGATATACTACCTCCCACTCTGCTATACCGATCTGACATTTGAGTCAGACATCTGCTTGCAATTTGATACACATAAAGCTATTGCCTCATCAAGTATGCCTCATGGATGGGGAGAGGAAAGCGGGGGGTGGTGGTGGTGGTGAGGGGACGTTTTGCTTGGAGTGTGATTGTATGATATATGCACAGTGTTATGAAATCAACCAACTGAATATAAACTTCTATCCTGGTACTAAATTACCTTCAGAGATAGACTTAAAATATCCTGGGGAAGTTCATTCAGAGGAGGGGTAGCCCTCATCTATAAACACGTATTAAGTGTGTAACCAAAAGAACTAGATGGTGTTTCATCCAACCCCTCCCCCATCTCCCCCCAGATCTGCTGACTGTGTGCTGGTCTTGACTCATGGAACAAAATGACATTTCTGACGAGACCAAGTACCTAGACTGCCTCTAGAGGAAGCCACTGGGCTCAGCTGATGCTATGCTAGCGTCTCTGTCCCTTTCCCTCCTGAGAACTCAGCTTTGACAACATGGTACTTTCACTGTTAAGTAAGCATACAATGTCAGAAAGGATGCAGAAACTGACCTCACTGGATGTGGCTGGCTTGGATGGAGATGGGGATGATTTGGGTTTTATAGACAGTCTGTTGAAAAACGACTCAAACCCAGCCTTCCCTGAAGACTTGAATACAAATGCTCCCTGCTCACGTCCCATCCCAAACCAGGGTAACAGCTATAAAAGTGGAATCTATTCTACAGAGGGGCCACACCTGTTACAGAAGTATTGAAGAAGATCCTGCCAGCATGACATAAATTAGGAGCTTATGACTCAGACTTTTACCCCAGCAATGGTTTCCAGGAGTAAGGAGACCCAGGACCTTAAAAGACACCTAGTGGGAAATGACACCTGGGGGAGGAGGGTTGGCTGTTGTTAAGAGTTTCAGATGCATTATGCTCAGATTTGTACCATGCTACAGAAAGCATGAGGGGCAGGAGGGTTAGGAGACTTCGGGCAAGTCAGATGATTGAGAATATGACCAAGAAAAGGGCCAGTAACAGACAGACAGGCAAAGGGTGAAGGTACCAAGTCAGGTGGACTTAAGGCATTTTCTGTATTCAAATACCACCAGGAATCTGCTCTCCTCTTCCTGCATTCCTGAAATATATGGCAGACCCTGGACCAAATGTCACATGTGTAGTTTTCAATGAAATTGTCTTTAGTTTCTTCTACAAGGGCATATTCTTTGGCCCAGAGAGCACCTGGTTTGCCAACAGTAGGTGCACTCCAAAGGCAGAATGGATGGCTGAAACCCAGGAAGACAGAACTGCTGACGTCAAAACTCTCTACGAAGAACCTTTTACCATGGCATTTGGTGTTCTTATTCCCCTTCTCCAGCCTCTCACAAGGTGTCCCCTCCCTCCCGTCCACAAATACTGGCTGCTGTTGCTGCTGCTTGCAGCCTACCTCATGCTGCTCCTAGTCCACCCATTCATTCCCAACATGGGGTACCCATCTCTCTAAAGACCTGTATGAGCTGGGCTGCTGTCAGACTCTGAAAAGTTCTCCAGCCTGAGTTTGATTCTGTAGACAGGATTCCCTGTCACCCACCCCACACCCACTGGGAAGTCCAGACCCTGTGGTTCCAGAACAGGCATTCTGCACGAAGCACTTTCACAGACATGTTTTCAATCTACTCTCTAATGGAGCCCTGCCAGGATTAATAAATCCTCCAAGTGGTCTCCCCTGGTCCACTTCATTCTTTTTCGCCCACCGAACCACTCATCCAACGCCAGCAAAAGATGAGTTTTCATACTGCCTTGATTTCCCCTGACAGAGGGCACCGCCTTCTTCCTTTCACTCTCGAACTCCTCTAAAGTGAACACTTCATGAAAAGAATTGGGTTTTCTCTGTCTTGGAATGTCCTCCCCAGCCTCTTCTCCATCTCACTCCACCGCCTCTTCTCCTTCTTTCTGCCTTTTTCTTTTCTTCGTTTATTCTCCCCCATCCCACTATTTTCACCGCCCTGTTCTCATCCTTGAGTCCAAAGAAACCAAATCCTTTTGGAAAAAAAAAACAAATAAGACTCTTCCAAGATCATCTTCACGATCTTGGAAGGCTCCTCCCTGACTCTTGAGCTCAGAGTACTGGTTTTGGATGCTGGAGAAGAGAGAATTCAGCAGCAGTGGCAGCCAGAAAGGCGTGGAGGAGGGTGCTGTTTAGGGTGTATTTGAGGGAGCAGCATATGGGCTTTTGTCAAAATGTTCAGAGCTCGTTAGTTGCTGAGCCGAGTATAGAAATGTGCCGTTTACCTCTGAACACTGCTTGAGCTGGTTCAACCCTCATCTTCTCTTCTTGTACGACACCCCCAACTACCCCAAATCCACCATTCCTTTGCCCTCCTGTCCTCTGAGCTCTGATACCAAGAAAAGTTTCTTAGTCAAGTCCTATCTCACCTACACCGCCCAGATCAAGAAAGCAAAGCCTCTCAAATAGCAGCTGCCGGCTCAGCAGACCACTGAGTGCTGCTCCCCGGAAAGACTCCCTGTCCCTTCTCACCAGCTTCCACCTCACACCGGCAATTAGTTCCCATGTTCCAGTGGGAGACACCGAGTAGCGACAGGCGCCCTGGCCCAGCTGCCTGCATCCACCCCTCAGGACTCTGGGGCACACAGGCCAGGAAAGGACCATCAGGGTCTCAACTGCTACGAAGGAGGTCATTACCTTGGCAGCGGCTTGCGGGCCGTGATACTGGCGACAATGATGCTCTCGGGACGCGGGGTGGCCACAGCTTTAAAGGTTCCTCGCCAGAACTTCTCGAAAAGCTGCTTCTCGCCTTGCTGAACGCTCGCCATAGCCAACCCAAAGGGGCCCGGGGTGCCCGGGCGCTGTCCGAAGTGCTGAAACGTGGATTCCAAAAGGGGGGCACACCCGGCTCCGGGCTCAGTCCGTGTGAAACCCAGAGGGGTGGGGTGGGCGAGATCGGGGGTTCAGGGCGGGGGATGGGGTGCCTCAGCCCGGGCAGGCAGGGAAGGAAAAAGGCTGATCCACCGTCTTTCTTTGCCTTCTGTGTTGTCTCTGGGCTGAGCTCTGAGCTTGCTAAGCCTCCGCGCCCCAGGAAGGGAAGGGAGGGCTGGTTTTCTCGGCAGCGCCAGGAAAGAAGAGGCGACGGGGTCGTCTGTGTGTGCGTGCGCGTGTGAGCTCAGGCGCGCCCGGGTTTTGTCTCTCGCACACTGTGACGTTTGAAGAGGAGGCTGGTCGCGCGAGCTGCACTTTCCTCCCCCCACTCTCCGTCTCTCCACCTCCCCACCAACTCCCTCCTCCTCCTCCGGCACAGCCTCCTGCCGCCATCTGCATAACAAAAGCCCGCAGGTCTTGGGAGGAGAAAGGGCGGGGCGTGTGCCTGTCACCAGGGCCCCGCGGCGACGGAGTTGCAGTGCTGACCCCTCAGAGAAGCAATCCCGGCACCCTGAACTGAACCAGGCAGGAGATCCCGCTTCCCAGCCTGCTCTCCTCTCCAGCCATAGCAGGCCTTTCCTCTTTCCCCAGCTCTTGCGTGCCCTCTGGGCCCGGTCACCTCCCTTCTCAGCCCCCTTCTCAAGTCTTGTAGCAGATCTTCTATGGGGGGGGGGCGGGTAAAAAAACAAAAAACAAAACCCAAAACTACCCACCCAAGCCAACCTGATCCCTTCACTTCTGGGCAGCAAAGGGGATCCCTTGCATTCCTCTTTGTGCCTGGGCACCATGAGATTCCCACCACCCAGAAAGTGCCATTTGATGGACACTCCGTCACCAATTCGGCTTTTCGCCATCTGCCAAGCCGGGTCCCCGCCCGCATAGGGGCGCAGCGTTACATCTGTGCCTGCGGCGCTGTAAGGAAGATTTCTTTTGTGCCTCACAGCTAGCCAGCCCAATGTCCCTGCTGCCAAACCCATCCAAAGGACAGAGTGCCCCCCACCCCACTCCAGCCCATCCACTCCTGGGGAATGCAGCCACAACCACAGAAAAGTGGTTAAGAAATTTACATAGCTTGTCTCAGGAGAGGAGTCCCTTTTGGAAAAGTAAAGCTCTTAGGGAGAGGGATTTAAGGGGGGAAATCAGGATTACATGGGGGGTAGTTACTTTTAGGTCTCTCTCCCCATCTTCTACCCCCTCCCACTTCAACCCTAATCCCAGAAAGTGAGAGTTCACAATCACCAATAAACCCTTCGAGGCACAGGGTCTAGGCAGACTCACTCTAGTTTCACCCCCAGGGTTTTCATTAAGATAGAGAGACAGTAGCAGGACCCCTCTGTGCATCCCTCCCTTGGAGCCCTTAATCTCCACAGAGTTACTACTCCCACTCCCCAGGTTGCAAGTTCCTGGAAGGAGGCCTTGCCAACTCTTAAAGGCCTCCAAGCACCTAGCACCAGGTCTGGGGCACAGCCAGAATAAACCCACACTTCCTGCTGATGTTGTTAGGCACAAGGACCAAGAGACCCCCGTCCAGTGTGAACTTCATAAATTCTTGGTAAGGGACAGGAGCCGCATGGAAGGGGAGAAGTAAGACAAAGATAATAAGATGGGGGAGGAGAAGGAAGAAAGAACCCTGGAGAAACAGAGTATGGATGTACGGATCCAGAAATGGATGGAGCTTTGGATATGTGTTTATTTGAATATTTGTGTGCCCGCTTACGAGAGTGACTGAGAGCGCTGCTCGCTCTGCAGTGACCCCTTCTGGTCGACAACTAGAGATGCATTTGCCGGTTTCTTTAAGTGGGTTGTGGCAGCCAGGAGGTGGGGTTGGGCTGGGAGCTTAGAGGAGGAGGAAAGCAGAGAATAGGTTCTACCCATCTCCTTCCCACGGTCCAGCCCCAATTCCCCACTCTGCTATCACTCTCACGCCCAACTGCCCAGCCTGAAGTTGACGATCATCTTAAACGCCATGAGAGCCGGCCCCTTAAGTAGCCTGGGATATTTAAAATCATCTTTAGTCATGACATTTGGGGTCTGAACTGAGTCACTTGCAGGGGAGATGTAGCTGGGATCCTACCCGCACAAGATCAATCAACATCTCTCAGCCTGTTCCACTCTAAGTTCCCAGAATGTTGATAAAGTTCCATTTGCATAACATTGCCTCTTTTGACCCTGGAACTGTAGCAAGAGGTAGGAGGGGTAATTGCTCTTACTCCCTTTTAAAGGTGAGGAAGGTGAGGTGTGGGATGGTCAAGTGACTTACCCAAGGTGACTCTGTAGGGATCAAAAGATGTCTGCGAAAAATAGTTTCTGTTTTTGCTTGGGGAGTGGGGGTCCCTGGGATACCAGGCATTCCTGGGTGGAACTGTGTAAAAACTACCAGATACCAATGAACCACGTATAGAGTAGTGGTAGTGAGGCTCCTAAATGGGGAATCTTGGGTGATAAATTCCAGGCGTCAAAGCCAGGCTACTGGGGTTCAAATCCTGGCTCTGCCCTTTCCTAACTACATGATCATGGCAGGAGTGACTTCATATGTCTGTGCTTAAGTTTCCATATCAGTAATATAAAGACTCTATAGAGAGTAAATATCATGTGTTTAAATGTAAGGATTAAAGGACTGAATGCATGTTCAGGGCATAGAATGGTGTTTGGAACATGGTTTACTAAAAAAGGAAGTTAAAAAAATTAAAAATAAAATTAAAAAAATAAAATAGTAAGTTATTATTTGCATTGTTAAGAGCACAGCCTCTACAGTCAGACAGAACTAGGGTATGAAGCCCAGTTCTGCCACTTTTGAGCTGGATGTAACTAGCTTGGGCTAGTTACAAATTTCTGCCTCAGCTTCCCCATCTGTGGAATGGAGATATTAATGTACATTTCCTATGATGGTGGTGAGGATTACATGAAATATTCCTTGTAAAGGATTTAGCATGGTGTCCAGTTCATAGCAAATGCCCATTAAATGGTAGGTATTATCGCTGCCACTATTGGAATCATCATCTATTAGCATTTTGTCCTTATTTGATTCAATAATCATTCATCAATGCCTCTACTTGGTTAGGGACAATCCCAGGCATGGTGGGTTCAATGATAAACAAGACGTGGTTCCTTCCTTGAAGGAGTACACGGTCTAATTCACCTTCTGGGGTCCCACTGCCTAACATCAGTCTCCTTTTCACCTTATCAAGTCTGGAATGCCAACGCCAACCAATTAGTAGTGGCTACCTAAAGAATGTGTTGACAAAGCTTCTGAAGTCATGTCCCAGAAAGACTGCTACGGTGGATGAGTGATCTTTGCCACCAGCATAGCACAGAGAGAGGCAGCAATTGTGCCACATGTGACTGAGGCTGTAGGTCTGGCTTTTCCAATATGACATAAGCCTGAGTTCTTCTAGCAGTTGATCAAAACACATAACCATCTTATTCTCATTCCCTCAGGGAATTGCTCTGTTTTCCCGGGTGCAAACAGTCCACCTCATAAATTGTGACCTATCAATATGCTGGTTAGTGAATACAAGCATGTCACGCAATTGCTGCCTGTCCTCTGTGGTCTGCTGGTGGCTGCCATCCATCAGCAGCCACCCACCAGTCCATCACGGCACTCAAGCTGGGACAAGATCTCAGAATTCTTCTCAACATAGTCTTTAAAGAGCTACTCCTAATTGGCTGAAGTTGGCATTTCAGATAAAATCAATCTGCCATCCATGTTTAGAGGAGGCTTCTTTGCTTGATTGGTATTGTTCTTTCATTAGAAAGAGGGGAGACCAGGGAGCAGTGATTCTAAGATTTGCAAATCCAGGCACTCAGAGCATAGCATGAGCTAAAGAGATTCTTATGCATCCTTCCTCCTAGTGATCCAAGGAGGCAGCTCCTCCAGCTCGGAGACAGAGCCACCCCTCATCCTAAAAGCAGTTCAAATCCTACCTCACAGACGTTATTGTGTTACCTTGGGGAAAATCCTTACTCTCTATGTACCCATGACTTCCCTGAGTACAATGAAACTGATCATTATCCACCAGCATCGAGGGACATCAGGGTACTTGACAGTCTGTACCCATTTCTAGGTGTCTAATGAGCAGTGAATGATTCAAATAATTTCTAAGATGATGCGAAATATGACAATGAGACCAATTCATCTGTCCTTGGGCCTTTAAACTTTGTGCTAAACTATTCAAATTACAAGATTCTATATTTCTTCATATAAACTTTTGGGGAGGAAAAAATGATTGCACTACTGGGGTTTACTAATCCTCACTCTTTGAAAGTCCCACCTTGTGTCTAATCTGAATCCCACCTTTGCTGTTAATTGTGCATTTCTCTTCTAGTACATAGATATACATTGCTTCTAAGGCTCCTGGACTAACACAGATAAACCAGGAATCCTTTTTCTCCCCTGGCTGCATAGTTCCCAAAGGTCTACAAGACACATACATTCACTGCTATCCCAGATAATAATAATAGTTGTGCCTATCACGTATATGTCACTATACTTGATGTTATAGTCACAACTTGTGATAAGCTTTGATGTACAATTATCTCATTTAATCCTTGCAACAACTCTATGAGCAATGAACCACCACTGTCTGAATATTGCAGATTTGGAAACTGAGTCTTAAGAGTGATAAGAAGATTTGGTATGTGCAATGACGTCACACTGAAAAAGAGTTGAGTATAGTCAAGGAAGAAGCTAAAGACCAGAGAACATGGTTAGTGACAGAAGAGCGTGCTCTATGCAATTATTCTGACCAGTTTTAAAAGCCAATGATACTATACCATTTTTATTCTCAAAGTGGTGTTCCTTGGAATGCTGGTGGTACTCCCCAGAAAGTTTTAGGTGGTACCCAGTCAGAGACAGCACTGAATAACACTGGAGTGCATGGTCATATATGGTGAGAAAATATTCCCTTTCTCAATTTATTTTCTTCCTAGCCATTAAGTTACTTCCAAAAGTAAATCTCCATACCCTTTTCTTGAAATGTCTTGAACAACATCTCCTAGCACTTAGTTTTCAACAATGAAAAAAAAATGACTTCAGATTCAGAAGCTTGGACAATGAGAATTTAATAATAGCTTTGCTTTCATCAAATTTATTTTATAGTTATTTTCCACTGTGGGCATGTGATACTGGCTTTTCATTTCTCAAATGTCCTCTTTAAGTAAATTTGTTAAGTAAAGAGGTGAGTCACTTTTCAAAAAACTTTTCATTCTAGAAAAAACTTCAAACATATACAAAAATAAAGGAGCTAACATGAGCCCCTGAATCCATTTATAATTTCAATGATTATTGATACATAGTTGATTTTTTTATCTTACTCTGACCCACTTGCCACACTCTTAAAGCATTTTGAAGCAAATCCAAGACACTGTATTATTCCAGTTGGAGATACTACAGAATGTATTTCTAAAAGATATGAACTGCCTTTTTTTAAGCATAACTGCAATATCATCATCACATTAGACAAAATTAACAATAATTTCTTAATATCTGCAAATGTCCAGTCAATGTCCACTTTTCCCACAATCGTCTTTCAGTATTTATTTATTGGTTTGTTTGTTGGAACTGAGATTCAGATATGCCCAATCATTGTGGCATCCTCCCTATGTAACCTTCCATCTGTAAATCCACCCCCCCACACATATTCACAGTCCATCATTCTTTCCTCTTTATTTTTGATAAGAAACTTGGCTCTTTGTCTAGCAAACTTTCCCCTAATCTGTATGTTCCTGATTGCATGCCTCTAGCATTGATAATGTTTCTCTGTCCCCTTGATTTCCTGTTAAGGTGACTGTAGGACCTAGAAGTTTAATCAGATTTATGTTCAAAAGAAATTCCATCAGGTTAATACTGTGTGATTTTTTTTTCTTTTCTTGCCATGCTAAGCGACACTAAAGATCTATGCCTAATTTATTAATTTATTAGAGGTTGCAAAATGGCGGTGTTTTAGCCTCTGTTTTTCATGTATTAGCTATAACAGTTTCATAGAGAAGTATCCCCTCCTCAACTAGCTCAGCAACTCAAAACACCACTGTATAGAAAAGGCAGAATAAGTACTTGATCCTTTCCCTTTACTTACTAACTGAAAAATGGGTTGGAGTACTAACATCCTTACGAGGTATTACTGAGTGATGATTTTTTTAATCCATAAGACGGACTTACAGATTTAAATATATTTAGTATGTTTCAATTAACTGCCATTAGTATCCTTAATAATGCTGTAATTGTCCCATCTTCAGTCAGGACAGTCTATTCAATTGGTTCCCGAGTCCTCTGCTATGATCCAAGAAGCCTCTGATGGCTTTGTTGCTTTCTGATATATCAAGATGTTCCAGGCTAAGCTGTCCAGACCTAGAATCAGCCAGTTATCTGAACAGCACGGGGTCCTTTCCACGGGTGCCAGGGGTTACTCATTCTTACTGGGTTAGTCAGTCATGGTTTTTAGGACTTTTTAGCATAGAGACCTAGGAAATTTGATTTTTAGACAAAAAAATATATCAAGTTTCTACTGACATTTCTAGCTCAAATAAGAGCTAAAGATTCTTCTTATAAATCATAAGTCTTACATTTGTATTTCCTTGTTGATACGCCAAAAATCCAAGTTTAGCAACACCAACATAATTACTCATTTCCTTTATCCCACAATATCACACATGCCTATTTCAGAACACCCAGACCTACACTACCACCCGTAACAGGATTACTGAAATCAGTTTAAGATTCTTTGAACCTCAACTTACTTCGTATTAAAACCAAGTGGAATAGGATCACATTAAGTTTTATTTATTTTACTTTTGATTTTTAGGGATTACTTCTTACTATAACTTTTTTAAAAAATTATGTCAAATATTTACTGTTTAGGAGATTTAACTAAAGTTAAAAGTGCCGAAAAGGTATATTCAGACAAGTCTGCACACCCTGTCCTATCTACCCCCTTCTTCTCCCTCTCCATATATAATTTTAAAATATTTTATGCTTTATCCTTCCACTTAATATTTCTCATTCAAAGTTATTTCATTTTTTAAAAATGCAAATCTTAAGAATACAGGTGAGGCAAAGATGCTACTACAGAAATCCTAAAGTTGTATTTAAATTACTAACGTTCAGGGCGCACTGTGTCATTTCCCTGCAGTAGCCTGACCCTGCCACAGCCAGCGTCGGATTCAATAGCCTTTTGTGAAGAGGTGTGTAGACGGCTCCTTGACTTACAAGGGACGCGTACTTGTCATGTACACACTGTGGGCATCACGTCTACTACACTAAGCGGCTGTACTAGTTAGATTTGTAGGTGGACATACAAATCCATGCTCTCCTAAACAGAAAGCTGGAAAGAGAACTTGCCTAGGAGAACCCAGTTTGGCATCTAAATCTAAAAGCAGTCTTCCATCTGCCATGGCTCACCTTACTCTGTGTGTGTGTGTGTGTGTGTGTGTGTGTGTGTGTGTGTGTGTGTGTGTGTGTGTGTGTGTGTGTTGCTTCTAGTGCCTTCTGCTTTTAAAGACAGGCTGTAACTTCTGAATGTGGCTCACTTTGTCTGTTACTTCTTTTCTACTGAAAGGAATACAGAATTCTCTCTTGGAATGTTTTGAAGCAGAAGACAAAGGCAACTGACCTTTGGTTTGGGGGAAGAAAAAAAAAAGAACAAGAAAGAGAAAGGCAAGTCTGTTCATATGCCCTTGTCTGTTGCAGATCTGGAGGCAGAGCTGAAGCCAGGCATCTTCTGCAGCCGGGGGCTTTGGGGATCTCTCTCTGCAGCAGCACCCTCCCTCCCATTTTGCCCCTGGATGGGATGGTGCAGAAATAATTACCGAACAAATCGATAGTCAGTGTAGTGATGTGACCGCGGTTCTTAATGCATCACTTTCCTCCTGGAAACTCAGTTTGCCTTACAGGCAGGCTGGATTCTACACAAGCTCCCGACAACCCAAAAGCCCAGAGTAACTTCTGGACTATTTAATCTTTTCTCTCTGGACAAGCACTGTGTGAACATTTCACATTTCCCTCTTGCAGTGACACTCTGAAGCAGGCTCCATAGAAGGCGAAGGGACTGGTGGTCTCAGAGTACCTAGCCAGAATGGCTAGGGCACTTTTCCCTTTTACTCTTTTTTTTTGGGGGGGCAGGGAAGTTGATTGAATAGATGTGTCCTAGACTTCTGTTTTTAGAAAAGTGATACATGCTATTTTTTTTTAAGATTATTTATTTATTTATTTGACACACAGAGAGAGAGATCACAAGTAGGCAGAGAGGCAGGCAGAGAGAGAGGAGGAAGCAGGCTCCCTGTCAAGCAGAGAGCCCGATGCAGGACTCGATCCCAGGACCCTGAGATCATGACCTGAGCCGAAGGCAGAGGCTTTAACACACTGAGCCACCCAGGCGCCCGATATATGCTANCAGGACCCCGAGATCATGACCTGAGCCGAAGGCAGAGGCTTTAACACACTGAGCCACCCAGGCGCCTGATATATGCTATTTTTTTAAAAAAAAAAAATCCCTCCCCACTAGACTTTATGGAAAAATTTCTAGATTTATTATTTGGGAACAGGCTTATCACTCCCAGCCCCATCTATGTATTTCAAGTATCTTTGCATGAGGTTGGGAAAGGCACAGAGGGCCTGAAGGGCCAGGATTCCTGTCCTCACCCAACCCAGGCATCTCTATCCCTAACTCCAGGCTCAGCTTTCCCATCTGTGAAGTTTATGGGTTGCGCCTTCCCTCAGAAGTCTCAAACTGACAGACTGCAGAATGAACCTGGCTTACAGATGTGTTTTATTTGATATCCACAAGGTATGTAAAAATAGAGAACTGGAATAACTACAAGTCAAAGGCAAATGCTCTCAGTTTTGCCACAGACCCCACCACTCCTAATTGCTTCTCATCAGGCTTCTGCATGCACACACATTTCCCACTGGAACTCTGTGGCAACTCCCATGTTTGAGTATCTCAGGCCCCCTCCCTGGGGGTGGGGGGCTTCTATAGTCTCTTTCTGTTTTTCTTTGCTTAGACTATTCATAACAATTTTTTAAAGATTTTATTTATTTATTTGAGAGAGAGAGAGAGAGAGAGCACATCAGGGGAAGCAGCAGAAGGACAGGGAGAAGCAGGTTCTCGGCTGAACAGGGAGCCCAACATAGGGCTCGATCTCAGGACCCCCGAGATCACAACCTGAGCTGAAGGCAGACGTGTAACCGATGGAACCAGCCAGGTGTCCAATAATAATTTTAATAATAGCAGAATTAGCATTTGTTGAGCAATTGCTATCTGCCTTGCTGTGCATGGAGCATTAATTAATTAGTCAATCAATTAATTAACACATCATCTCATTCCCTCCTCATAGCAATCCAAGAGGGAAGCTATTATTGCAATCCACCTTTTGCGGATGAGGAAAGTAAGGCTCGGAAGGATACGCACCTTGCCTGAGGATACACAGGTGAAGGTAAGGAGAAGGGCTGGGATTGAGATCCAGGTTTTTCTAATCCCAACGCCAATGCTCTAAACCAGGAGTGATATTCCATATACTTTACTGGGACAGCGTGGGGCTGACTAATTGGATGGATGTTAGGTACAGGGCAGTCTGGGTCCCAAAGATATGGCTCTGGTGGCCAGGACCATGCAGACAGTGGGCCCTGGAGAAGGATCCGAGGAATAGCCACTTACTGAGGTGAATAAAAGTACTTCAATATTAAATGTCTAATGTGCTTTCTGGCTGAGTGGCAGGACTACTCTTAACCACTCCACTAGCTAGTGTCTTGCTGAGTCAGAGGCCAAGAATCTTGAGAACGTGTGTTCAAGGAACACAAAGAATGAGGTGCTGACCAGACCCATGCCAGATGATTTTGGGGGTGGACAAAGTCTCCTGGGAGATGGGGGGGGGTGCTCAGAAACAAAAGCCAGACTCCTTGTTTTCAGAAACTTAGAAATAAGGAAGGGAGATGGTATTGACCTGGAAAGAGAGTTCTGTTGCTTTCTACATGAGCTGAAGGAAGCCAGAGTTAATATTAAATGGACCATTTAATGTGGCTCTGGCCCCAAACCACGGAAAGTGGGGCTGACTCTTAGCAAAGTGATTCAAGTCATGTGACCCTTCTCATTGTTATAACGCATTTATAAAATGTAATGGGGACAGGCTACATGCCAGAGATTGTACCAAATGCTGAGGTTTCAACAAGAAGAAAATCTCTGCCTTCGACAGGCTCCCCATCAAGGTTGGGCAACAGACAAGTAAACTGCTGTGACTCTGGTGTGGTCAGTGATATTATGGGCTAGATTCAGAGGGCTGCAGATGCACAGAGAAGGAGCCCTCTTCTCTGTGTTGATGTAACCCGGGAAAAATGAGACCTGAAGTTTAAGATGTCCAGACCAAGGAGGCAGAGAGAGAGAGAAAAAACACTCCACGCAGAGAACTCTTCTGCAGGAAGACCCAGCAATCAGACAAAGCTTAGAGGTTAGCAGTGGTTCTCAAAGTGAAGGGCAGACCAGCAGCATGAGCATCTCAGCACCAGCATCTCTTGAGAACTTGACAGAAATGCAGATTCTCAGGCCCCACCCTAGACTTACTAAACTGCACATTCTAAGAGGTGGGACCCAGAAGGCTGTGTTTTGACAAGCCCTCCAAGTGACTGACTCAAGTTCACATTTGAGAAGCACAGAGAATGGGATTTTGTGCAGGAGTGATCACAGTGTGGCTGGAGAGGAGGGTGGGGCCAGGCCTCAAGAAGCCTTAGATGATGAAGGTTTTTCTCTCAAGGGTATAAAGGAGCTTTTGAGGAACCTTAAGAGGAGCAAAACATGACTTGGACCTTCATAAGCATTCCTCCAAACGGAGCAGGTTCCTACTTCTAAGCCTTTGCATTTGCTGTTCCATTTGCCTGGAACATTCTACCCCTAGGTTTTTAAAATAACTAACTCCTTATTCAGATCTCAGTTCAAATGCTAGTTTCCTCAGACCACAGTTCTCTTCTCATTTCCCCAATCAGCTTGTTTTATTTTCTTACAGCCCTTATCTCCACCTGCAATCATCTTGTTTATTACATGTCCCCCCCCCTCCCCCCGGTCTCCCTCTACTAAAACAGTTAAAAGAGAAACCAGTCTGCCTTGCTCAGTCCTGTGCACCCCACCCCCCTCACTCCCACCCATCACATAGCAAGTGCTTTCAATAACTAAACTCGGGGAATGAAAGATGGGTGAAGCCCCCACCCTGAAATTCCCCCAGTGGTCATCAAAATATGCAGACACTGAGGGAGCTCAGAGGAGAGGAATGCTCGATCAGGTGGGTTTACCTGGGACAGCTTCAAGAAAGAGGTGGGGCTTCTGCAGGACCATAAGCAAGGGAAAGAGGAAAAGCGAGGAAATAATACAGGAAGAAAATGCAGAATGAAGTCAGCAGCCAAAACAAGCCAGTTGAAGGCAGGAGCCCAGGCCGGTTAAGTCAGCTAGCAAAAAAGCAGACAAGGGCAATAATGAAGAAGGTGGGTGGGAACAGGAAAGCAGTGGTGAGGGGAGGAGGGGATCTTCATGAACTCTAAGATCACAGAGAAGTGTCCCTTCTCAACCACTGCCTGAAGCACCATTGAGCCATCTGTCCCTCTGTCCATCCATCCCACCCAGACTACTGCCCTCTTCTAAGTTAGGAGTATCCCTAGATGCTGGGTTTCCGCAAACAAATATTACTTTCGAAATATAAATAAAGGAAATGGAGGCTGCCAATTTTTTTGTCAGGTGTAAATATGTATGATCATTTCACAAAAGTAAGTATACTTTATACCCAAAATGTAGGAGAAAGGAAAACATGATCTCAGAATAAAGAATTTACTCCTGAACTGATAAATCTCACTTGTTGAAAAACATACGGTATCGTCCATGGTGGCTTTTTACTTCTTTTGCCACAGACTGGTGGAAAAGACCCACATCAGACCAGGATTAAGTACCTGGAACACTGCCCTAGACACTATATGGCCAGCACCCAAAAGGAGGCTGAAATGTGGATTCAATGTGTATATTTAAAATAAATAGTGAAACCAGTGGCTTCTTACCCAGCCTGGAAAGTCAAACTTAAGTTCACAGAGTCACTAACATTACAGATCCATCTGTCCGATTCTTCTCCCCGACTCTTTTTATTTTTTTATTTTTGGAATTTTGTATTATGATAAAATACACATAACCTAAAATTTTCCATTTTAATCATTTTTAGGTATACAACTCAGCGGCATTAAGTACATTCACAGTGTTGTATAACCATCACCAATAGCCAGCTCCAGAACGCTTTTATCATTTCAAATAGAAACTCTGTACCCATTAAACAATAACTCCCTCTCCCCCCGCCCAGCCCCTGATAACCTATTTTCTCCTTTCTGTCCCTATGAATTGAATTGGCCTATTCTAAGTACCACATGTAAGTGGAATCATCCATGATTTCTTTTTCTGCCAGGCATATTTCACTTAGCATATTTCTGAAGTTCATCCATGTGGTAGCACGTGTCAGAATTCATTTCTTTTTAAGACACAATAACATTCCTTTTGTTTATCCATTCACCTACCCGTGGATGCTTCCGTTGTTTCTACCTTTTGGCTACTGTAAATAATGCCACTGTGAATGTTGGTATACACATATCTGCTTGAACCCCTGCTTGAGTTATTTTGGGTGTATGCCTAGGAACAGAGTTAGGGTGTTTCTTGGATTGCCAACGTCTTATGGTAATTCTATGTTTAATTTTTTTAAGGGCCTACCCCTCATTTTATATGTCAAGGAACTGAAGGCTGGAGTGGGCTCAGGATCTGCCTCAGGCCATACAGCACTGAGGAAGTGTTAAGAGTTGAACTCTCTACCAGTCCCAGACACTGGGCATTAACCAAGGCAGGGGAGAAACCACAGGGCCACCATCAAGGAGAGTGACAGGGTTTGGGTGTCCCCTGGGCAGAAGAGTCCACTCTTTGGCAGTCTGTTTTTCTGATCCTGGGCCAAAGGCACACACAGTCAAGAGTCTGCAACTGTAGGCCTAAGAGGCCGGGTAAGCAGCACACTATGCAAGAAGGGAGGCCGGGAATGAAGAAAAATTAAAACAGTTTTGCTCAAGTGCTGAGGGGAAAGCTCCTATATTTTGGAAAAAGGAAGCAAAGAGAATTGATAGGAACATTCTGGCTTTAAAACTCTGGCCTAGTTCTGTAAAAGAAAGGCTCACTCCTAAATTAAAAGCCAAATTTGGGGGGAAAGATCCCCACCCATGAGATAAACTCATACATTAGTACAGCAAGAAATAGAAAAGCTTCTTTGTTAAGTGCAAGTTGGGGATAGAGCCTAAAGACCTGGATATATATTCCTGGTTCTTCCAGTTACCAACTCTGTGACTTCTATAAGATAACCCCTCTCTGAGCCAGTTTACACAGTTTACACATCTGTAAAGTGGGGCGATAACAGTACCTACCTCATAGGAAATTGATGACTCCTCTAACCCCAGTGATGCTGGACCCTCCCTACATATTAGAATCACCTAAGACACTTTTTTTTTTTTTTGACAGAGAGAGAGAGAGAGATTACAAGTAGGCAGAGAGGCAGGCAGAGAGCGAGAGGGGGAAGCAGGCTCCCTGCTGAGCAGAGAGCCCGATGTGGGACCCTGAGATCATGACCTGAGCCGAAGGCAGAAGCTTAACCCACTGAGCCACCCAGATGCTCCTCACCTAAGACACTTCTTAAAATTCCTGATGCATGGGCCCCAGTCCCAAAGATTCTCATTTAGTCTGATATGGTGCCTAGTCCTTCCTTTTTTTTTTTCCAAGTTCCCCAGGTGATTCTAATCCAAAATTTAAAAACCATGTCCCAGTGCTTTTCGAGAATCACCTAGTAATCTTATTAAAATTCAGATTCAGATTCCGAAGGGCCAGAGACTCTGCATGTTTAAGCAGCCACAGGTGATGCCATGGATGCTGGTCCACAGACCTCTGACCAGCAAGGTTTTAAAAAGCCTAGTCTAGGCCTGGTCTCACCCACAGTAAATGCTTTGGTAAATGTCAGCTCAGAAGTAATAATGATATTTAGTGGGTTCTGGAGCCATGGGTAGTTACCCAGTGGCAGGAGTAAATCTACAGTCTCCTAGAAGAAGCAGAGGTCTGTTGCTTCTGTGTAGAGTTTATTTGAAGTGCGCAACTCTTCAGAGTGGCTCCTGTTGCTCACAGAGATGGGAGCTGGAAGGCCTGAGTGTAATAATTGTGAACCAGAGTCCTCTGCCTGGAAGTCAGCTGGAGTCTGTTTATGCATAGAGGTTTGGGTCATGCAGGAAATCAAAGCTACAAGGCTAGGAAGTGAACTTCTGGGGACAAGTTAAGGCACTGCAGCAATTTATTTAGGAAGTATTTACTGAGCATCTATCTACTAATGCACAGCACTGTACTAGGCACCGGGGGTCTAACTATTGCCACAGCTCCTGCCCTCAAGGAGTTCACAGTCCAGGAGGACGGGGCCAAACCATTAAAGAGGCAACATCCAACATTTAGAATGACTGACATTCCAGTGAGGAAAGTTTTGCGGGGAGTCCTCAGCTCAGCCCGAGGGAGTTAAGGAAAGACTCCTAGTGGAAGCAATGGCTGAGTCGTGAAAGATAAGTAAGAGTTATCCAGGAGAGGACACGGGAGCAGAGAGGGTCCCAGGCAGAGGGGAGAGCCTGGGCGAAAGCAGGGGGGCCGGGGAGAACAGAGCCTCTTCCCAGAAGTAGCTCAGTTTATGGGTACTGGGGCTGGGGATGCACCCAGAGAAGAGCCGAGAGTTAGAGAGAGGATTAGAATGCCACACTAAGGCATCTGTACTTCTTTGGGAAGCCAGAGGCCTGGGGTCAACAAAGCCCTTGAAGCTCTCAGCAGAGTCTGTGTTTATGGGTGTGTGCGCATTACCCTAAGAGAAAATGACTGGGTTTCCATCAGACTCTCCAGTGGGTTCCAGATCCCCAGACAGGTAAGAATCCTGGGAGCTGTCGATGGGATCTAAGCCTTCTGTTGGTTAGCACTGGATCTATGTAGGCAACGGAAAGTCACGAGCCCTGGGAAGGAGAATTCGGTGATAGAGGAAGAGCCTCCCACCCTGTCCTTTTCTTCCCCCTTAAATCTTTGCACATCAGCTCTGCCTGGAACACTCTTTCTCACCCCTGCTGCCACCCACAGCTCACCTAGTTAATTTTTACTCATCCTTCAGATTTCAACCCCAAATCTCCCCTCCTTGAAGACTAGCTTGACTTCCTCCATGAAGTCAGCCCCCCTCCCATTATACACACTCATAACTCCTCTGAAACAGTTGCCACACGTTTAATTACCTAATGAATAATGTAATTCATCACTCAGAGCTGTCTGCACCCCTCCCATCTGCTAGAATACACACTGTTGTTGGAAGGTACCACCTTTTGTGTTCACAACTATAACGTCAACACTCTTAACATGTCTTGGCACATAGTGGGGACTCAATATTAGCGAATGATGGCACAAATATCTGAATGAATGAATGAGTGGACTGACATGGCTGATCATTACTACCTGAATTCTTTCCCCTCTCAGCCCTAACCCTATCCCCCCTCCAACTCTTCACTGTGTATTCTAATCTCTAACCCTTGAGAACCAAATCATCGCCCACTGCCTGGTGGAAAAATCTTGCAGCAGAGAACTGACCATACCAGGCAGATTTCCGAAGCCTGCCTAGTGGCTTCATATCAATGCTTTAAATCACTTAGTGAACAGAGCTAGTCTATGAGCTAGAATCCAGGAACTTTCCAAAGTGGTCAGCAACGCCATCATTGACCAGCACCAGCATGTCACTCATGCCTGTATCTGGAAAATCCTGAGATCTGTTTCCTAATGAGCAAGGTGCCCTTATTTGGCTTTTTCCTTCTGAGCTATCAGGAAAGTGGGAAGACTATCATTTGTTCTACATCATCCCATGTGAAGAGAAGAGGAGAAGAAAAATACCTACATTACAATAGCAGCTTTGGATTTAATATTCTTAGAGTAGGGGTGAGTAATCCTGAAGGCAAAGAGCAAGGAGAGTGAGTCAACAGTCTTTCAGTGGGTGTCAGATTAGCAGCATGAACGTCCATGTTCTAACTCCCACCCAAAGACCGTGACTCCCCAAGTGTTCGTCTTCCATCACCTAGCCAGAGCTTCCAGGAGCCTCAGTTTCCTTATCTGTAAAGTGGGAGAACAGTATTTATCTGATAGATGGTGGGGGGAATTAAATGAGATAATGTATGCAAAGCATTTGCCTCTATACTGCCTTCTCCCCATACACGAACCTACACTTCCTAGCAATCTGAAGATAAATGTAACTATCAGACCCTATATTCTACACAGCCCTACTAATAGAGGGCAAAAATGTGAAGTTCTAGGTCAGAGGGTTTGCAGATGAACAGTAGAACAAAAAAGAAACTCTGCAGGACAGCATTAGGTTTCATTAGCCCAAAAGGTTTTGATTATGCATCTTTAACCAAAAGGGAACTTTCTCTGCCTTTTCCATGCGGTAAGCATTTTCTCTTCAAACTGTCGATTTTTTTTTTTTTTTTAGGCTGATGGAACAGGAAAGAAGGGAAAGAAGCCACTCTTTTTTCATTTCTTCAAAGGCAACCCAAATTTGATCCCTTTAGTGAATGGCTCAAGATAAAAACTCCACTTCAGTCTGCTTTCTGTGATTAAACAACCCTCTTGTTTGTCAAATAGCAGGGAGAAGAGAAGAAAGGAAAGCTCTTGTCGCTGTTAAGTGCTCTGAAAGTGTACTCCCCTCCCAGCTCCCACCAGTTAGGTGCACCAATGCCTACAGAGAGATTCTTGGGAAGCAAAAGCTGAGGTACGGCTGCCTAGAGTAGGAGAGAAAATGAGGATGGGGTGGGAGGCCCCAAAAGGCCCCCACGGGATTGTGGAATCCTCAAACTGGAAAGGTCTAGAACTCTTCTGCCCCAGCGTTCTTTTTAGGGACCTCACATCACTTGAAACCAGTCTGTTCCATGACATTTTCCATGCAACAAATCATATCCTTTTTTTTTTTTTTTTTTAAAGATTTTTATTTATTTCACAGCGGGAGAGAGATCACAAGGAGGCAGAGAGGCAGGCGGGGGGGGAAGCAGGCTCCCTGCCGAGCAGAGATCCCGTGCGGGCCTCGATCCCAGGACCCTGAGATCATGACCTGAGCCGAAAGCAGAGGCTTTAACCCACTGAGCCACCCAAGCGCCCAACAAATCATATCCTTGAGTGAAACAAATGGACTGGCAGAGAGGTTTGGGGGCCGTAGGGTGCTCACCTAAATCCATCTTGCTTCACTGAAATCCAGTTTCTACGTGGCAATGGGAGAACGTGAGTTTTCATGGGGGGCGAGAACTTTTTACCCAAATCACTCTTAGGATCTCAAAGCTCCAGTTGGGAGATAAACAGAAATATATTGGTCTGTTCATAAAGTGGACAGAGGTACAAATAAAAACACAGGAAACCCAGTTAAATTTGAATTTCAAATGAACCATGAATTTTTTAAGTGTAAGTATGTCCCATGTAATGTTTGGAACATACTTATACTAAAAAGAAGTTTCCATGTCTATTTGAGATTCAAATTTAATAGGGCATCTTGTATTTTATTTGGCAAGCTCCCCTGCTGACAAGGTAACCCCAGCAAGCATTTCCTGTCTCGTTCTCTTGTGAGTAGTATCAGGAATATGGACAAGGGCAGGGAGACACCGAAGGCTTCCTGAGGAAGTTTCTGGGGTGGTTATATCCATGGGTTTGGAGTCAGGCAGGGCTTGATTCAAACCCCATGCCTGATTCTTCCTATGTGATCTCCAGCAAGTGACTTTCCCAAGTAAGCCTCCTTTCTTTATGGCAAAATGAGAATCATAATATCCACCTTACACGTTGTTGTGGAGATTAAAATGAGGTGGCATTAAAGCGTCTAGGCCCCTATAGAGTCATAAACACAGCTCTTACCCTCTTGCCCTTCTACCTCGCTGCAGCAGTTGCTTCTGCCTGGAATGCCCTTCCCCTCACTCCCTCCTCCCCTGGGAAGCTTTCTCCATGCTTCTCCTTGGCACACCCATAGCATTTTGTCTAAGCTTCTAGAAATGTCCCTGTTGTTCAGAGACACTGTATTGGAGTCAGCTTCACTGTTCCCAAATGTTTTCCTCATCAAGATTGAATTTTCTGGCTCAGGTACCAAGTTTCCTTCATCTCCGCAGGTCTAGCATTTAGTACAGGGCTTAACACATAGGAGGAACTTGCTATTTCCTGAATGAACATCTTATCAAGCCATTAACATCTTAGCAGGAATTTCTCGCCTAGGACTTTAGTTTCCAAATGGTAGTGTAGTACATGCATGTGCACGTGCACACACACACACACACGCACGCAATTCAGTAGAGGGGAGTTTCTCAAAAAGCTAAAATTATTCCATTTAAGGAACTGCTTTTTATTTGAGTCTATCCTTTCTTCTTTGGGGAAAAAAAAAACCACAACTTGTCATTTATGGATTAAGTTTTAAAAGGTATTTGACAAAATAGAAAGCAACTTCCATGGTGAGATATGTTCATATCTCTGGATCTCCATCTGGATCTCGATCTCAACAAGGAAGTTTCAACACTGAAAATGCACTAGTACTTGCAATTCAAATTCTGAGAGCCACCACTTTAATGAGATAAGAGAGTAAAAGAACTCAAGGACTCAACTCATGACTGGTGAGCTTTGACGGGAAGAAGTGGAAAGGAAAGACTACACAGGAAGATGGCCAGGGAGGTGATTTTTACCTGAATAAAAATGTTTAACAGAGTCTGGGGGAGGAAAAGGAGAGGAGAAAAAAAGCAAACAAACTTCCCCCACTTCCCTAGGACAAAACCCCACCATCCCAGAGTTCGGGATCTTAATGGACTTTGAGTCTGAGGCCCTCCCAAACATCTCTCCCCCAGTTGCTCAGGTCAACAACTCTGCCAAAGAATAACAATGCAGTACAAGGAAGGATGTCCATCCCACTGACCTCCAAGGACCCTCCTGTCTTTGGGACCCAAGTCCAAGCCCTCCCTCTGAATGAGACCAGCTATGCCAGTGCCGAAGGCAAACTCTGGGAAATTGCCCTCGCCTTGGCCCCAGAGTTACATTTCTATAAAGACAGTTCCTTAAATCTCTGTAGCACCATTGACCATAACTCCAGGCATTGTTAGGCCACCCCTCGGTCCTGCCTCCCCCCGTCCCTCCCCTTTTTGTCCCATTCTGGATGGGCGCATCTGTCAGTTTTAAGTCCCCATTGCTCATCTGTCACGCCCCACAACCAGGAACAGAAAAGGGAAAAGGCCGGAGGAATGTTCTACCACTGAAAGGAAGTCTTTGACATTTGTAACTCCTCCAATTCTGAGGGTAATCACGTGCCCTACATGCGACTCAGAGATAATAATGATAATGATAATAATAGCGGCAACTATTTAACTGCTTGTTGAAAGCTCATTATATGACAGGCATTATGCTAAGCACTTTATAGTGCTAGTCCATTTAAATGGAATCATGTTACAGATGAAGAAACTGAGGCTCAGAGAACTTAAGTCACTTGCCCAAGGAGTGTCTCCCAGCTGGTAAATAGGGACAGGAAAGCCAGTGTTTCCAGTTCCAGACTTCTGTGTTTACCCTTACTTAATACTGCCTCCACTCACCCACGTTCAAGGACCCCTAATGGTCCACCAAATGGAACTTAAAATGCTCCTGTAGGCTCTCAGGACCCTCCAAGACCTGGTTACTATTGGCTTCCACAATGCTGTCTCCTGCTAAGGCCCTCCTGGAATCCTCCAGGGTAGGTATTTTGGAGTTCCTTCTACTTAGGAAGTCTCCCACCTCTGAGCCTTTCCCCATGCCATTCCTCACCCCCATAGTGTGCTGTTTCGTCTTCCCAAATCCACCATGTTGCAAGCCTACCTCCAACATCACCTTTCCCAGGACACCAGATCCAATGGGATTACCTTCATCTCAGTCGCTTAACATCTGGGGTCTGCTGCATAATGCAGCCCACCCCACAGATGATGCCAGTTGCTATATATTCATCCGTGTGTTTCGTCTCCCCAACTTGACGGATACCCACAGGGCACGGCCATGTTATGGCACACATGCCTCTTGTGGCACCTTACTGGGAACAAGTAGACGTCCACTCACTGTTTGGTGACTGATCCCCTTTTCTCCTCTTCCTTTCTGTTCTTTCTTATTTATTCTTCCCCATCTCCTCCTCATTCGCTCCCTTTGGCATTTCCTTCCCTTCTCTTCCCTCCCCTCTGCATTTTTAAGTCTGGTAGGCAGCTGCTGACGTGGCTCCCAGTGATCTCTGCCTCCTGATATTCGAAGCCTTGTGTAATCCCCCCTCCTTGGTGTGGGCTGTGTCTAGTGACTTGCTTCTAATGAACATCACACAGCAAGGGTAATGGTAAGTCACTTCTGTGATTAGATTACGGGGGACTATGACTCTCTCTTGTTAGCCCTCTCTTGCTGGCCCTCTTTCTTGTCCTCTCTCTTGCTCACTCTGATGAAGGCAGTTCCTGTTGTGAGATGCTCTTTGGAGAGGCCCAAATGGCAGAGAATCAAAGAAGGCCTCTAGCCAACAGCTCAGAAAGAACTGAGGTCCAACAATCCACAAGGAACCAAATCTTGCCAACGACGACACGAGCAGACTTGGAAGTAGATCCTTCCCAGCTGAGCCTTGAGATGACTGCAGCCCTGGGCCATACCTTGATTACAGTCCTGTGAGAGACCCAGGGCCAGAAGACCCAGCTAAACCATGCCCAGACTCCTGACCCACAGAAACTGTGAGAGAATAAGCATGTTGTTTCAAGACAGTATTTGTTAAGCATCAATAAATAACAAATACACTAAATATTCATTTGCTCCAACATTTCTTGAGCCTTTAACACAGTGTTCTTGTTAAATGAGGGGACATTTTGATGACTCAGGCATGGTTCTCTAGTTTGAAAAATCTCCAGCCTTGTTGGGAGTTGGGGAGAGAGACAAATCGTCAGAAGAGTCATAGCATATCATTTTTAAGAGTTTTAATAGAGAAAGTAAGTAGAGATTTTGTACAGATTTGTGGAGTCAGCAGCTCATTTTGCTTGAATCTGAGAGGGCTCCAAAAAGGTGAATGTTGAGCCAGGTCTTGGAGCACAGTGGGAAGTCACCAAATTGAGAGAGTTGGGTCGGGTTGGGGGGGGGAGGGGCAGCATTCCAGGCAAAGGAACACCATGGACAAAGATGGAGCAGCATGAGGAGGCTTGTCACAGCGGATATAAAGAAAAAAAAAAAGAGAAGTTCAGCATTTCCTTTTCTGATTCCTCTATAACAAAAAGAACAATGTGCCTTTACTCAGTGTTCACTCTGTTAGGTTTCAACATTTAGCATCTCATTGAATTCTCGTCACATTCTATGAAATGGAAACTCTCCACTGACACATGGAGAAACTGAGGCTCAGTGAATATTAGTGTCTTGCTCAAAGTCACAGAGCAAGTCAGGGCTAAGCTGGGATTTGAATACTGATGTGCCTATTCTAGCTACCTGTGCCACATTTGTAACAGGTGACCCAAGAGGGAGAGGCTTCAGTTTCTGCTGGATAGGACAAATCTCTAAATGCCTGTGGACCCACACACTCCTCTCACAGCCTGGTATGCAAACAAAGAGAAAAGGCTGGATCTTTCAGGTTCCTTGTCTGTCCTGGGGCAGCAACAGAGGGCAGTGGGTAAAGGCACAGGCCTAGGTCCAAATCCTGGCTTCCCCACCTACTAGCTGAGTGACCTTGGACAAGGTATTGAACATCCCCAGAGCCTCAGTTTTCACATCAGTAAAATGGAGAGATGATAACAGAATCTAACTCATCAGATCAATGTGATAACCCACAGAAAGAAAAAGCAATGAAGGACAAAGGATGCCATGGAGTTGATGGGTGTCAGTTAAGTCTATTCATGTAAAAATCCAGTACTGAAGAACCTGAAAAGAAGAGTGGAAGAGATATATTTTCCTTGGATTCTCATAACTCTGCAATTCTGAGTATTTCATATCCTTAAAACAAATACGCCATCTTTTTCAGGCAATGTGATATTGGTTGGGGGTGATGGGATGGGTTTACGGAAGAGGGAACATTTATTCCCTACTCTTCATGTTTCCCTACAGGGGGACCACCAGTAAAGTGACACTCCTGGCTCTTGCCCCACCTGATTTGTGCATCTGGAAGAAGGAACTGAACATGCTCAGCTCAGTATTCTCTTTTAGGCTCTGCCAACTTACAGAAAATTCATTCTGGGCTTAGCAGAGCTGGCTGTGTCCCATCAGTTTGTCTGACATTGGGATTGGGGGTAAGTTCAATTCAAAAGAATATTAGCAAGCTATGTCCTCCAAAAGAGTATTTTTAATCACTAATAAAGCTGGCACTAACTATTCCCTGTCTCTTGCAATTAGTCTGATACCACCTTGAAAATGTTCACTCCTCTCTCTTGATGTTGCTTATTCTAACCCTTCATTAAGTTTCCTTGTCACAGTTCCAGATGGCTAACCTTTCTGCAAAGAGAGCTCTTCCTTTGGCTTTCTTCTCCCTGATATTCTTGTTCCCCACCCACCCAGGTCCTGAATGATGGAGCAATTTGGCATATTCACTTTACACCCATGCCTTCCCCTCTGCCAACCCTGTAGACTCTTCGGCGTATCCAAGTCTTTTCTAATTACTCCTTGGCTGATAACTATTCTAGCAATTCCTTCATGTCTGGTAAATGTTTCAATTTCTCTACTTTGTCTTTCTCATTGAATCATTAAAAAAAAAACAACTTGGTCATTCTGGCGTTTTTGAATCATCATTAATTTCAAGCTTGTCTCCTTTTATTAGCTGTCCTACATTTGTACCAAGAACTCTTTCCTCCTTGATACAATTGAAAGCCCCCATTTAATTTTCTTTCCCATTACGGAGCGAGGACTAGTTGAGACTAACTTGCTCCAATAATGTCCTTGCAGAAGCAGCAGTGGACTGCATCAGGATGGGGGGAGAAGGGGTTCCCAGGTGTAGACTGCTGGCATGGTGAGCCCTCAAAATGTCTCTTCCCAGGGCTTGCTGCTCCTCTGTTTCTTTTTTTTTTTTTTTAAGATTTTATTTATTTTTACTTGACAAGAGAGAGACACAGCGAGAGAGGGAACACAAGCAGGGGGAGTGGGAGAGAGAGAAGCAGGCTTCCCACCAAGCAGAGAGCCTGATGTGGGGCTCGATCCCAGGACCCTGGGATCATGACCTGAGCCGAAGGCAGACACTTAATGACTGAGCCACCCAGGCGCCCCTCCTCTGTTCTGAAATACCTTCCAAGAATTACTTTTTCTGAACCAGTCAGAGGTAGGCAAAAGTTTCCAGAAGAACATTAATGATTGTTCATGTTTATTGAGAGGAAGGTGAGCTGATGAAATAGCTTTCTCCCATTAACATGTACAGATTTTCTTTTCTCCATCCAGATAGGCTCTCTTGTCACCAGTGGGGATTTCCTGAGGAGATCAGGGAACAGAAAGAGGAAGGGGACAGAGAAAAGAGTCTGGCCCAGAGTCTGATGGTCAGTAATGCTGTCCTGTGGAATGTTCTGCAGTGATGAAAATGTTCTACATCTGTGCCCTCTGATATAGTAGCTATCGGACTACGATGAAACTATTAAAGGTGGCTCCTGTGACTAGGGAACTGAATTTTAAATTTTATCTAACTTTAGTAATTTAAGTATAAACAGCCACAGGGGCACCTGGGTGCCTCAGTCAGTTAAGCGTCTGCCTTCCGCTCAAGTCATGATCCCAGGGTCCTGGGATTGAGCCTCACATCAGGCTCCCTGCTCAGCGGGAAACCTGCTTCTCCCTCTGCCTCTGCTCCTCCCCCACTTGTGAGCTCTCTCTCTCTCTCTCTCTCAAATAAATTAATAAGTAAATCTTAAAAAATAAATATAAATAGCCACATGTGACTAGTGGCTGCTATAGTGCATCTTTACATATAATGGTGCGGTTTTATGACATGTTACTTGGGGTTATCTGGACCTTCCCCATTCATAGTAGCCAAAGTTCTTTGAGCGTCATGGACTAACACACAAAAAGACAAAGATCCATCTGACTCAGCATCCAGGGTCAATGGATGGATGTCATGATGCTTCATACCCACAGAGGCTACACTCTACTGTTTCAAGCAGAGCTCACAGGTTAGTGATCTACAGGCTACGTTCAACCTGGAGGTATGTTTGACTCACACAATGAAAAATAATTAGTTGCTGACATTTAACAGTCAAAAGATTTCACATCGAAGCTTGCATTTCCAGCTTCTCTTGAGAAATCGGAAGACCCCACCTGACAACATTCAGATGGAGACGAGTTGCAGCAGCCTCCTTTATTTGGCACAAGGGCTCTTCAATCTGCCACACTCCCCACCACTCCCCATGTTCTAAACAACCTAGGCAGGCATCTGGGTTGGTTTGTCCTTGTGTCATGGTTCGAGGCATGGGATTTGTATGGCATCAGACAATCTTCGTTTGAATCCCATTTCTGCCTTGGAACAAGCTGTGTGATCTTGAGCAAGTGACTACCTCTGAGAGCCTTGGCTTCCGCCTAAATGGAGAAGGTAATAGAATGGGCCCCAGGATGTTGTTTCAAGGACTTGATGGAACGATATTTGTAAGACTCTTGATATACAGCCAGGCTTATGGTAAGGTAATGCCCAATAGATGGTAGCTGTTGGAAGGAAATGAGGGAAGATGGGGAAACGGAGAAAGAGGAGACAGAAGAGGAGAAAGAGAGGAAGGAGGAGGGGCAGGAGGGAAACAAGAGCTCCTAGTCAGTTTCCAAACACATCTAAGGCCTAATAAGGGGGGAAAAAACCTCTTTCCTTAACTCCCTGCAGCTTTAGCTTCCCTCCAACATAATACCATGACCACCCACTTTGTAAACCCATGGACACAGAGTGGGAGTTGAGAGGTTAAGGAAGGATGTGTGAATAAAAGCAAAGAGATAAATCAGTTGGCCCATAGGACCTTTGCCCTTGGATCTGCCACTTCTGCCCTGAGAACCAGTTCTCCTGCCTACTTCCTGGGAGCACTCGGGACCTTGTGACAGAAATACCAAAGGGTCTGGGCTTCATCACACCTGTTAGGGTTCATGTCCCTCCAACACATCCAGCAGCTATTATCAGAAACAATCTCCATTTGGCATAGTTTATACATGTCTGTCAGAAGAAAAGCAAGCCCCCGTAATACAGATGGAGGGAAAATTAACAGCTAGCTGTATGCAAGAAATAAAGAAAGGCAGGACACTGCACTACGTTCCCAAGCAGTTATGGGACCCCAGGTTCCCAGTGTTTAACTTCGCCCAGTTTCTCAAAGTTGATTCAAGGACCACTGTAATTCAGAATATGCTCAAGAGGGACGCTGAAATGCTGATTCCTGGACCTCACACCCAGACACTTGAATTCAGTTCATCTGGGGATGGGGCTAGGGAATCTGTATTTTGTAGAGCTACAGGTTGATTTACCTTATATGAGTCACTTAATCAAGGCATATTAATGCTGAGGAAGCCTAGTTTGCAGCTGGTAAGAATAGCCCAACACACCTCCCACCTCTGGAGAAGCTTGCAGATCCCTGAAAATTTGAATGGTCAGGGAAGCCTTCTCGGAGGAAGAGAGCCAGTCTTCTGCTGGATCTTAAGGTATCTAGACAGGGGCCAAGGGAGGAGGTTAACTCATTTATTTCTTCAGTCACCACATATTTCCTGAACACCCACCATGTGCCAGCTTTGTTCTAGGTGCCAAGAACGGAACAGTAAACAAGACAGAGAAACCCCCTCTGTCCTCATGGATCTAGTTGGTAGAGGCAGGCAATAAACAAAATGTATAAGCAAAATACTTGGCTCATAAGATGGTGATAAGCACTGAGGAGACAAAGCAGAGACCTTTGGTAGAAATATGATTCATATTTTGATGTAAGATGATATTATACAAGCACGAGTTCCTTTCCAGTGGTCAGATATTGGCAGAGGTGTCCCATATGGTGAAGCATCACACCCCAGGTCTATCCAGCCAGCCATCCACCCATTGAGCCATCCACCTACCCATCATCCACTCATCCATCATGGTAAAGCTTCACCCATCATGGTGAAGCACCACATCCCAGATCTATCCATACATCCATCCACCCATTTAACCATCTACTCACCCATCATCTATACATCCATCTATCCACCCATCATCCACCCGTTCACTCATCCACCCACTTAGCCAATCACCTACCCATTATCCACCCATCCATCTACCCATCCCCCAATCCCACTATCCATCCTTCCATTGCTAGTCTTTTCTTTCTTCCTTCATCCAATCTACCTAGCTAACTGCTAGACCCCCTGTGAAGTTCTGCAGATATGAAAATGAGCAAAACCGACATTGTTATGGAATTAATTATGTCTTTTTTCAAATTCATATGTGGAAGTTCTAACCCCCAGGGCTTCAGAATGTGACTATATTTAGAGACAGGACCTTTAGAGAGGGGATTAGGATAAAATGGGGTCATTAGGGCAGGCCCTAATCCAATATGATTGGTGTCCTTATAAGAAGAAGAAATTAGGACACATGACCGCACAGAGAGATGACCACGGGAAGGCAGCATGAGAAAGTGGTCCTCTGCAAGTCAAGGAGAGAGGCCTCAGAAGAAATGAAATTTGCTGACCTTGGTCTCAGGCTTCTAGCTTCCAGAAAAGGGAAAAAAAGTCCCACTGTGTAGGCCATCCAGTCTGTGGTGTTCTGCTACAGCATCTCCGGCTAACTAGCACAGGCACCATCACAGAAACAGGTGCTCACAATTCAGAGACAGAGAAGGAAAATTAAACAATTATAATACAAACATACCTCTTTGCCTTGCCTAGGAGTCTATGGATAGAGATACATCCATTTGCATTAATCTTTGCCCTCTGATTAATCCAACAAATATTTGTTGAGTGCCTACTATACTCCTGGGGCAACACTAGGCGCTGGGGATAAAATGCTAGATAAGGTAGCTATATCTCTTGTCTCTAGAAGTTCACAGTTCCCACGCCCCTCCCGAGAGACCTAGACACTGTTCTCTAGCCAGACTGAAATAAGGGAGTGCAGTTGTGTGGTAGATATGATCACAGATTGTGGAGTCAGACAGACCTGGGTTTGGGTCCCCACTCTACCACTAGTGGTACACTAGTGTGTGGCCTGGGGGCAAACTATTTAACTGCTCAGCGCCTCAGTTTACCCCTAAAAGGCGACGACAATTCCCAGGTGTGATCGCTGTGAGAATTAAGAGCATGAACATAAACCAGAATAAGTACTCCATAGATGCTTGCTCCCGTTATCACTGCTGCCTTTGAAGCGGAGCCAATCAGATAATAATAAATATTATCACTAATATGGAGTGCTTTCTTGATACCAGAGAACTCGAAGTAATTTGCATATATTATAATTCTGTATCTATGAACCATCTTCCCGACCACCCCAGCTTTTCCTAGTTCAATTTTCTGGTTTCTCTTTTGTCTACTTAGTGTTTTATCGCTCCCAGGAAAGCACTTAAGACCCAAGATAGTCTGAGGGAGAGGCACTTACCCTGTCAGGAAAGAACTGTGTCTTTCTCCCCATTCACCGCTCCCCGTCCCTACAGCGGGCCCCCTGGCCTGGGCAACCCGGAACGGGTGTCTGGAGGTGATGGGACCACAGAGGTCTCGGTTACCGCTGCGTTCACCCACATCGGATTATACGTCCCCATCAAGGGGGTGCCGGGTGTTTCTATGCGTGTCACTCCTGGCAGGGTTTTTGTATTTAAATTTCCTCCAGCGCCACTGAGAGGTAAGATCTGCCTCCCGTTCTGAGGGACTGGAGACAGCAGCCAGCAAGTTGTTATCATGGAAACCACGTCTCCCCCTGGGCCCCGAGGGGCACTTCTGGAAATGGTTCGGAATCTGATCACAGTCTTCAAGCATAAGAACTGTGTTTAAAAGCTGTTACTTCCTCGCTTCTGATAAATGGTTGTCGAGAAGCTGCCAGTTCTGGTTTTGCTGGGGGAGATGGGACTCGGGGAGGACGTGGGTCAGAAGAACGGGAAGAGATGACAGGATGGGGGTCCTGGAGGCTCAGACCTGCACAGTACCCCACACTGAGATGACAGTTTGGAGACAGTCCTGCTTGACTCCTTGTCAAGAGTGAGACGGTCAAAGGGACACCAAGATTAGCGTGAGTCCTAAGTGGCTCACCTCTCAGCCTGGAAGGATGTTGGGTGTTCAGTAAAGGACTGAAACACCTGGATGAGAATAATCAACTCCAGAGGTCTTGAGAAATAATTCTGGATACAGGAGTAGCAAAGTCAAACACCTGCGGGTACCGAAAGGCCAACACCATTAAGTAGGCCAAAATGAGCTTGGCAAGGTGTTAGGGAGACAGAAGAGCACGCTTCCCACCCAAGGGAGGTGGTGGCCACCAGCTCCAGCTCCCAGCAGCCGCAGGGGTCTCCAGCCCCAGCTGCTGATCCATTTCTCCGGGAAAAGCCCAGTCTGGAACTTGAGGTGAAATCGCCTGACATCTACATATAAGCTCTGGACGCAAACACTTTCAAATCACATCGCAGGTCGAATACAACATGCCCGAAGATCAGATCTAGTCCAGTCATCCCAGCCTGCAAACTGTGCAATCACTGTTGGAGAGAAACTCGAAATTCCAGAGGCAGAGGGAATTTTAATGTATTATCAATTACCACCGAAAAACGCAGTACAAAGAATAGTTACGATTTGTTTAGTGTTTACTGTGTGCTTAGCAATTTGTTTATATGACTCCACTGAGTCTTCCCCACACCCCTAGGGGTGTAGGAATTTTTACCCTAGCTTAGGAGGAAACCGAGATTCAGAGAGGCTAAGTCACTTGTCCCAGGTCACACTTCACGATGCTGGAATCTCTGCAGAGACAGTAATCATTTCCCCACCCGTCTCCCGCAGCACAGAATGCCCCAGACTTTGTCCTCATCCAAAATTTTGCCCTGCTGTATGTGTTAGGATTGTTCTCATGCAATGGCTTTTAACCAGGGGACAATTTTGCCCCTTGGGGGACATAGGACAATGTCTCCAGACATTTCTGATTGTTACAACTGGTGGGGGGGGGGTGGTGAGGGGAGCATCTGGTATCTAATGGGAGGAGCCAGGGATGTTACTAAACATCCTGCAATGCACAGGACAAGCCCCTCATAACAGAGAACTACCCCAAATGTCAATAGTGCCGAAGTTGATAAACCCTAAAAGGATTAGGGGAAGGGGATCCAGGGGGGCTCAATCCTTAAGAGTCTGCCTTTGGCACAGGTCAGGATCCCAGGGTCCTGGGATCGAGCCCTGCCCCTGCTTCCTTCTCCCTCTCCCACTCCCCCTGTTTGTACTCCCTCTCTCACTGTCTGTCTCTGTGTCAAATAAATAAAATCTTTAAAAAAGTAAAAAGAAATAAAAGGATGAGTGTAGGGAGAGCTGAGGGCTACTAAGGAGATGGAGAGGAAGGGAAGAAGGAGACCGAAGATGCTACTTAGAAAAACAGCTGGATTGTGAGAGAAGCAGCATGATTTACCAAGCGGTTCTCATGACATCACCAAAACACATTTTCTTATTGCCATCGTGCAGGTAAGGAAACTGAGGCCCAGAGAAAGGAAGAGATTTCCCCTCAGGCTTCATGAATGGCATTCCACAAATACTCATTGAGTACCTGGTCTGTCTTGGTTCTAGTTAAGGCATCTGCCCCTTCTGTGAACACTTATGCAGGGCTTGCCACCTGCCAGGCACTGTCATTATTCAATCCTCCCAGCAACCTAATGAAACGGGCACCCTGTGCACCTCCATCTTTACAGTTGCAAAACTGAGGTTCAGAGAAGGGAAATCACTCAACTACAGTCGTGAGAATTTGAACCCAGGCATTCATGACTTTGAGCACTGTGCTCTTAACCATTCCACTGCACTGCACTAAGAATCCCATGGTGTGCATCCAGTGAATTCCCCATTGCAAGGAAACTAAAGATATACAAGAACAATTCTGGAACGCATCCTAACTTCCAGGAGCTTACATTCAGATAGAGAGATCAAGCTCAATCACGAGCTACATAACACAAGATGAAAAAGGATCAAATTGTAAAAAAGAATCAAAGTGTTGTCACACAGCAAATGATGGCTAGGGTCCAAAGCCAGCCTATGGCACACAGCCATGCCCACTTATTGACACAGTTGTCTTGTGGATGGTTTTGAGTTAAGCAGTTGCTATGGACTCTACCTGGTTGGCAAAGCCAAAAATATTTACTATGTGGCCCTTTACAGAAAAAAGTGTGCTGGCCCCTGCTGTAAGAGCAAAGAAAGATAACCGATACTGAAAGTCACCCACCATCTGTGCTTCTCTCTAGATCCATCAGTGATTATTTCTCATAAACACTGGAGTGATGACCCCTGAACAGGGGTAGCGATGACATTAACAAATTCCATGTACTGGGTGCTGACTCTGTGCCAGACACAGGCCTCATTCTCTCCAGTTCCCACAACAAACCCATCAGATAGGTATCATTAATCCCTTTTACACATGATGAACATGAAGCTCAGAAGGGTCAAGAGGCAAAGCCAAGTTCAATTAGCTATCAAGGGACATAGCAGGGTCCAAAGGTGGACATGTGCAGCTCCAGCGCTTCTAGCCACCCGCATGCAAAATCACTCAGTGTGAGTCCTGGCTCTGCTGAGTCAGGAAACTCCAGGAAACTCTGCTAAGTTTTCCATAAAGTTTCCTTTTTTCTTTCTTGATCAGGTCTCCCACCCTTGTAAGCCAGTGTGATACCATGATTTTTTAGGAAGTTTTTATTTTAATTCATTGGTTAACATACAGCGTTACATTAGTTTCAGGTGTGCAATACAGTGTTAATACAATAAAGTAACTCAACACTTTCATATTCACCCCCATCCTCTAGTTCACCCATCCCCCCACCTCCCCTCTTGCAATCATCCATGTGTTTTCTATAGTTGAGACTCTGTTCCTTGCTTTGTCTCTCTCTCTTATTGTTTCCCCTTTGCTGGTTTGGATTTTAAATTCCTTGTATGAGTGAAATCATATGGCATTTGTCTTTCTTTGACTTATTTCACTTAGCATTATACTAACTACATCCATGTCACTGCAAATGGCAAGAGCCCATTCTTTGTCATGGCTGGATAGTATTCCACTGCATATATAGACCACATCTTATTTATCCATTTGTCAATCGATGGATGCTTGGGCTGGTGCCAAATCTTGGCTATTGTGGATAATGCTGTTTTAAACGTAGGGGATAGATGTATCCCTTTGAATTAATGTGCTTGTATTCTTTCGGTAAATACCCAGTAGTGTGACTGCTGGATCATAAGGTAGTTCTGTTTAACTTTCTGAGGAACCTCCATACTGTTTCCAACAGCGGCTGCACCAGTTAGTATTCCCACCACCAGTGCAAGAGGGTTCCTTTTTCTCCACATCCTTGCCAACACCTGTTGCTTCTTGTGCTGTTTATTTTAGTCATTCTGACAGGTGTGGGGTGATACCTCATTGTAGTTTTGATTTGCATTTCCCTGATAAGGGATGATGAGCCTGATACTGGAATTTATAATAAAAATATATTTTTGGTCTTTGTCCTCATTCTTGGCACAGAGCTCCTAAAACCCTTGGAATTTCCTAAGTGATGAAAAGATGATGGGGTCTTGTTATGTTAATGAGGAAACATTTTGAAAATGTTTGGAAAGCCCCTAGGTTACCCAAGGATGGGGACTAGTGGCCAGGGGAGCAAACCATGTGGTTGGAGGGTTGAAACTTTCAGTCCCACCCCCATGACCTCTGGGGAAGGGACAGGGGCTGGAGATTGAGATCAATCACCAGTGGCTCATGAGTTAATCAATTATGCCTATGTAATGAGGCTTCCATGAAGACCCAAAAGGACAGGTTCTAGGAGCTTCCAGGTTGGTGGACATGTGGATTCAGGGAAAAGTGGCCTGCCTGGGGGGAACATAGAAGCTCCCCACCCTTTTCCCACATGCATCTCTTCCATCTGGCTGTTTCTGAGTTATATCCTCTGACAATAAACTGGTAATCCAGTAAGTAAAGTGCTTCTCTGAGTTCTGTGAGCTGCTCTACCAATTTAATTGAACCCGAGGACGGGGTGTCCTTAGAACTTCCCATCTCTAACCAGTCGGCCAGAGGCACAGGTGACAATCCAGACTTGCAGCTGGCATTGGAGGTCGGGGGGTGGGGACAGCCTCGTATTACTGAGCCGTCAACCTGTGGGGTCTGGTGCTATCTCCAGATAGAATGTGCCAGAATTGAGTTGAATTCTCCAACACCCAGCTGGTGTCAGAGAGACTTGGTTGGTGTGGTGAAGGAAAAACCCACATGTTGGAATTGGCATCAGGATCATAACCAGTAAGAAGCTGCTGCCAGGCTCAGAAAGGCCTGGAAGCTCTTTTCAGAACCAGCTCGTCTGTCTCAACCAGCAAGTCCCACGTTTCAGTGGGTTGCAAGGCTGCCTGCTCAGCCTCACCTCCGGGAACTGCGGCTGCTTCCAGACCCACTCAAATGCCCCCCCACCCGCAGCGGTCCAGCAGCTGATATGTACCCAGCACTTTACAGTCTCCCTTGGTTAATCCAGCATGTTCCCCGGTCACTTCTCATTAAGCCAAGCGTAGCCTCCTTTTCACTTGTTCTGAATCAAAGTGTCACTTTTCCCAGCAAGGGGCTGCAGGTGGAGAATATAAGCACGATGCTTGGAAGGCAAGGGAGGGAAGAGGAGACAGCCCCTAATCAGCTCCCATTCCCTTTCTTCGAGCCGTGGTGACATTCAGTACCCCCTCCGATCTGTGAGTTGAACAAAAGCGAGTCCCAGGATGTTGAGGTTTTCAAAAACTGAGAGGATCGGGCCCAGCTGGTGCAGGAAAATACCCAACAACAGCAGCGGGACCTGTAAATGTCTCTCTTGGTGTTCCCGGGCTAGCCAATTATCCCAGCTGTGAAGCCAAGGCCCACCCGAAATGCTTTCAAAGGAATGAGCTCACAGCAGACGCGGTGCTCTGATTCCAACTGTCCCCAGAGTATCCAGGGCCTCTTCCTTCTCCCCGGCCTGATCTCAGACCAGAAAGCCAACCGCCTCCCCAAAGCACTCACTGACTGACAAACTGCTGTCCAGCCATGTTGAAATGGTTACCAGGCATCCCTAGGGCAGCAAATCCAGGAGCAGGAGAAGAAGAGGCTGAGTATCTTAATGGAAAGGATTTGGGTTGAAATCCTCCAGCTCTGTCTCTTCTCATGTGATTCTGAGCAAGTGACTTAGCACCTTGGAATCTCTTTCTTCTTCCATAAGATGAGCTGTCTTTGGGGTTGTCTTCAAGGTGTAATTACATAACACAACATTTTTTTTAAGTTGTAATAAAATACATATAACATAAGATTTGCCAGCATAACCATTTTTAAGCGTACGATTCAGTGGTATCCCACACATCCACACTGTTGTGCGACCATCACACCATCCATCTCTAGGATGCTTTGCTCCTTGTGTACCTGCAACTCTGGCCCCGTTAAACAACTTCCCACGACCCCTTAATCACCATTCTACTTTCTGTCTCTACAAATTTGACTACATAGGCACGTCAAATAAGTCAAGTCATACAGTATTTATCCTTGTGTGATAGCCTTATTTCATTCAGAATGTCTAAGTTTCAGCCATTTCATAGCAGGTGCCAGAATTTCCTTCCTCTTCAAGGCTGAGTAATATTCCATTGTACATCTTCACTACACATTTGTTTACCTGTTCATCCATTGACTGACACTTGGGTTTCTTCTCCATTTTAACTATTCTGAGTAATGCTGTAAACATGGTTATACAAATAGCTCTTTGAGTCCTGCTTTCAATTCTGTGGAGTATATATCTAGGCGCAGAATTGCTGAATCACATGGTAATTTTATTTTTAATTTTTTGAGAACTGCCTTACTGTTTTCATTAGCACCTGCACCATTTAATATTCCCATCAACACTGTACAAGCATTCTAATTTCCGTACATCTTCATCAACACTTGTTATTTTGATTTTCTCATAGTAGCTATCCCAATGGATGTGAAGTGGTATCTCATTATGGGTTTTGCCTTAGATTTTCCTAGTGATGAGTGATGTTGAGCATCTTTTCATGGGCTTCTTGGCCATCTACAACAATATTTTTGATTAGAGCCTGGAACATGTTGGGGGCAGAGACCTGATGCCCATAATTACAAACTCTGTGAGATACACGTCATGACTCCAGCTGAATCTTTCTTGCAGGTCTGAATGCTTGTCTACTCCAAGGCTCAGAGCTATTTAGAGGGAGGAAGCTGGTGCCTTCCCCAACTGTGGAAAGTCACTTCATTTCTCTGGGCCTCATCAAGATGCTTTGAAGACACATAAAATAAATTCAAAACAACCTTACAGATGGTGGAAAGATCACTGTACTAGGAGTCATACATATCTGGGTTTGTACCCTGCTCTGCATTTATTAAGTGTGTGATCTTGGCCAACTCATTCATTACCTAGTTAACAAATATCCATGGAGCAATTTGGCAAATAATCCATGAGTATTTGTTAAATACATAAATGAATGAATGAATGGATGAGTGAATGAATGATCTCTTTCTCATCAGCAAAATTATACCTATTCCCAGAGCATCCTCTCAACTAAAAGAATGGGTTTTCAGAGTGCTTTACAGTTTTGAAAATACTTGGGATGCAGTATGGCTGTTGGTTGAGAGTATGTATTTGCATATTTATAAATAAACAAATCTCAGTGTGAATCCCAGATCTGCCAATACTGTCTATGTAATCTTAGACAAGTTATGCAATCCTTCCAAGCTCTGGTTGCCGTTTTTAATATGGGAATGATAAGATTCCTTGCTGTGCTAACCAGCCTCCAAGATGGCCTCCAATCAAGCCTTCTCCTTATATTCAAGTCCATATGTAGCCCCCATTGAATTTTTAAGATTTTATTTATTTATTTGACAGAGAAAGAGAGATCACAAGTAGGCAGAGAGAGGAGGAAGCAGGCTCCCTGCTGAGCCAGGAGCCCAATGCACGGCTTGATCCCAGGACCCTGAGATCATGACCTGAGCCAAAGACAGAGGCTTTAACCCACTGAGCCACCCAGGCGCCCCTCCCCCCATTGACTATTAGTAGGGATGATCCACACAACCAATAAGACATTGCTGAGATGATGGCACATTGCTTCTGAGTCAGCCATAAAGGACACTGCAGCCTCTGCCTTGGAGATCTGCTCTTCCTTGGATCAGTCAGTCTGGGGGAAGCCAGCCATCAGGTCATAAGGATACGCAGAGAGAGTTGTATGCAGAGAGGTCCTCATGGGAAGGAACAAGGCTTCCTGCCAGTAGCCAGCACCACCTTGCCATTCATGTGAGTGAAACACCTTAGGGGATCCTCCAGCTTCAGTCAAACTTTCAGGTAAGACTATAATCTAATGGGACACGTTGAACTAGCACCACTCAACCAAACCACTCCCAAATTCCTGACATCAGATACTATGTGTGAGGTAATAAATGTTTATTGCTATTTGAAGATGTGAAGTTTTGGTGAGGTTTGTTACATAGTGATGGACACCTAGTACACTCACCTTCTAGAGGGCCACCATGAACTTGAAACGCACATGAAGGATCTGCCTTGCACAGTGCCTGGCCCAAAATGATAGCTTGGGAAATATCATTCATTATTGCTATTTTAGGCCATAAAAAGGAATTATGTGCTCTTTGCTCTGATTCAGACTCAGGGTGGTATGTCCGTAAAAATATGCACTGGAAGAGATATCAATAAATTACTTAAAGTACAGATGGTGCAGGGCCAAGGACATAACCTTTCAGAGCACCTGAGTGGCTCAGTCAGTTAAGCATCCAACTCTTGATTTCAGCTCAGGTCATGATCTCAGGGTGGGATCAAGCACCATGTTGGGCTCCGTGCGGGGCATGGAGGCTGCTTGGGATTCTCTTTCCCTCTGTCTCTCCCTGCCTGCTTGCATGCTCTGTCTGTCTCTTAAAAAAAAAAAAAAAGGGATATAACCTTTCTGTTACCCAAGCTAAACAGAGGGGAGATGAGGAAAATAAAAGTCTAAAAGGCTGAAGGTTCTTTCCAGCACTGCAAAGATTTCAATAAGCCAAGAGCAGGGGTTGTGAGGCCCAGATTAAATACAAACTATTAAGACAGGAGCATTCGGAGCACTGTATAAACAGAGATGTTACTACGGTTCCCTGCACATTATAAAGTCTACATAGTGCTGGAGTTATCTCTTTTCATCCTCACGATAAGTCCGTAGGATGGTTATTCTTATGCCTATTTTATGGATGGGCCAACTGAGGTTCAGAAGACACAACCTTCCCAGGAATACAGAGTCAACAGGTGTTAGTGATGGGTTTGAGACCCAGGCCTCCAGGCCTCCAGGCCTCTTGACGAGGACTGAGCCCAGCAATGGTTCTGGGCTGCCAGGCTTCCATCTTTTCTCCTCTCTGAATCTCAATTTCATCAACTATAGAGTTTGGAGGAAATCAGGGATCAACATGTTTGGAAGCATAATGCAGGGGGCAGATTATTTAAATGAGAAAATCAGGTCAGTAAAGAGTGATTTTTCCACTGTAAGGAAAACAAGGGCACATGTACAAAAATACAGAGCAAAAGACTCTGGCCTTTGGAATGGGGGAAGCACTAGGAACTCCGGAGGACTCTGACCAATTGAAAACCATATGTCCTTTCTTGAGAGGGTCTTTTTCTTAGCTCTATCCAGGTGTTGCAATGTAGGAAATAAAAGCCTAGGGCTGCCAGATCACCTACTTCTTTAAGACCAGACTTGTTTTTTATATGAATTATTCCCACGTTTAAAGTTGGCTCAAATGAAATAAAAGCGACGCAAAACACTGCCTGAGTCAAGCACACGCATCTACAAGCCATTTCAGCTCATAAGCCACCATTCAGTGACCCCAGGACTAGATAATTTGCAAGGTCCCTTCCGGCTCCAAGAGAGCCTGTCTCTATCAGTACTCAGCATGCACTGTTTGTTTACACGGGAGCTGGACAGCCTCATAAATATTCCAAACTGGTTTTCATGTGTGGATGTGAGCCGTGTTCTCAAATAAATTCCAGACTCTCTGAGGGCAGGGAACAGGTCCCAGGTTTCCTGTGGGTCTCGGTTCTGACTCTCCCCGTAGGAGGTGCAGCCCCTCAGGGTGAGGGTGCATCCGTACCTAGGGCAGAGGCTGAAGGATTTTCCCCCAGGCAGTGGCTCTAGAGAGCTTTGAGTCTCACATCAGTTGGGAGCCTGAGCTCTGGATCTTGGGAGGGCAGCTTCCATCATTCCCAGCATTCTAAGGAAGTGAGGCGAGGGAATCAAGGTTAACGACGTGCACTTACATCATGTCTGTTAGATTTACAAAGGAGGCTTCTGTTTCCTTTGGGAATCCTGCCTGCTGCTGGGCAGATGTGGCTGCTTTTGCAGAGGAAAGTGACTTCCTTCAAATCAACCCAAATGAACAAGCAGGTTCCTCTGGGGGTCCTCTCCTTAGAGTCCCCAGTCCATCAATATCTGGGGCTTTGGATGATTATTATTTAAAAGCCTGGGTTCTGGAGCCACCCTTCCTGGGTTCAAATCCCAGTTCTTCCACTTAAAAATGAAAATTGGAGTTACTTCTTGATCATCTCTATGCCCACAGTGGTGAAGAATCTGTGGTTAAAAATATAACTTATGTCCTCTGCCCTCCAGGAGCTTGTAATTTAATTGAGGAGACAGAACAAAAAAAGTTACAAAGGCTTAATTCAGACATGAAAAATTATGGTCCAGGGCAGTCAATGATCATTAGCAAATGAGTTGTGCAAAAGAAGTACCATAACAGAAAGGAGGAAGAAAAGAGCACAGTGAGATTCATGCAGGAGGGTTAAGCTTTAAAAACTGCTGGAGCTGGTAGAGGAGCTGGGGTTTTCTGCAGGGAGCGGAGGAGCATTAATGAAAAAAGCTATGTTTGCCCCCATTGAAGAAGACAAGGTTGAACAGAGGTTAGAAGAAGTACAGAATCTGGAGACAGACCTAGGTTTGAATCTGGAATTTACTGTAGGATTCCCTCAGTTGAAAGTGACAAAGACCAGCTTCAGCCAGCTTTTTCAAAAGGGGGCTTCCCTGGTTCACAGAGGATGGGTTCGTTCACAGAACAGAGGTAATTAGGGTAGCTCCTGGGACCAGAGAAACTTGAGGCCAGTGGGATTGTCTGACTCTGTCCATCTCATTCCAGCTATTTTTTCTGCCCAGCATCACACACTCCTGCAACAGACAGGTCTTGTCCATAAGGCAGAGCATATGGCACCTAGAAGTCCCAGATAAGGACCTTCCAAGTTCCACGGCCCAAAAGAATAGGCTATTTCTCCTCCAGCTGTAGGCAAGATGTCCCAGGAAAGAGCTCTGGTTGGCTTGGCTTGGTCACATGACTTTCACAGGTCCTTCTCGTGACCAGAGGGCTGTGGTCCTATGATTGGAGAGATCTGAGTCTTGGATAGAGTCCTGAGATTGACACCTCCATCAGAACCACAGCAGTAGGGAGGGTGTGGAGAGAAACTTCCACTACTCCAAGGAGGACAGAGTATTTATCAATCTTTTATTTTGGAAAAAAATCTTAGAAATAATCTAGGTCAGTATTTCCCACAACAGGATGAGCTTGCTAAAACTCATATTCCCAGGCATCGCCCAAAGTTGTAAGCCTTTCTTCCAGGGACTAGAGTCCAGAAAACTGTTTTTAACCAGCTTTCCATGTGACTCCAGTGATCAACAAAGTATGGGAATGACAAGTCAGTCTATCCCAAGCCTATCATTTTAGTGAGGAAGAAACAGGCATAGAAAGGAAAGAGATTCACCCAAATTCACAGATTCAAGAAGTAGCAAAAGAGGAATAAGACTTGCGTTCTCTGCAGCTCCCTGCTCATTCTCCCTTTAGCTACTGCCCTCTCCACACTGTTTCAGTCTAGCTATGCCCTAGACCATAGAAGAGGACTCCATGAACACCTCCTCCAAGATCTTTCTATAACTGGATTTCTCTACCATAGAGTCCCAAACACTGACCCTACACACACACACACACACACACACACACACACACACCCCACACACATAGCTAAACACTCTTCCTCTCTCCCTAACAGCTGTGACTTCCCAAACACAACTATGAGCTGGCAAGTAGGACCATTGCTGAGGAGGAGAGCCTAGAAGACTGTAGAGTGTCAGATGCCATATAACAGGACGCAGAGGAGGGAACTTCAGGCCGGCAGAGCTGCCAGAGCAAAGGCCTGGAGGCGAGAACGGGCATGGAAAGTGCAAAGAACGTAAGTATCAGTGGCTGGGATTCGAAGGACAATTGAAAGGAGATGGGAACTTAAGAAGGCTGCGGTGTGAAGGCGAAGGGATTTAATGTCATGTTCCTGGATAAGGAATCTGGTGAAGAAAAGGGATTCGTGATCTTCTGAGATGATGTTTATGTCCACAAGAACCCAGTGAAATTCCTTTTAAAATAGAGAAGATGTTGAATAGCTAGACCTATATTCAATGGCCTGCCCCATAGAAATATGAATCAATTTCATTTCTGACAGCTCTAATAATCAAATTCCATTATTAGAATTTTGAAAATGTGGTATTGTAGAGCCAATCCGAAAGGTTTTCTTTGTAACATTAGCCCCATGATATGCATGTCCCAAAAAAGGGTTCAGTGTGGAAGAGTCAGGAAATTCTGCCATCTGTTTCCCCTCACGGAAAATTTCAATGATCATTCACACATTAAAGTCTCTGAGAAGTCTCATGGGAAAGACACCCATTGATAATTGTTGAGTATGGTGTTCCCAAATTCTGATCACAGAAATCCTCCTGATTAATCTCACAAATATCCTGTGGTGAGGGAGTCACTCATTCTGCATCCTCCTGGGGTAATGGGGGCTTTGTGTGTCTCCAGTTCAGCCTGTCGGGTAAGCCAGACAGGAAACAAAGAGACATAGGTGCAACTATGGGACGCTTCTCTATTTTAAAGGCAGTTTCATTTAAAATATGAACTTGCAGGCTTTCTAATGGCACAGGCATAATGGCTTCATGTACAGATGTGCATCTGATCAGTGGGAGGCAAACACTAAAATGTAATAGAGTGTGAGACGAAAGAAGGGAAAAACTTCCTGATTAATTGTACAAAGTGGAGAAGTCACTCTCATTTAGGATCTTCTGTTTGCCTACAGCATTTTCCCTCAGTGAGTTAAACTCCCCTTTCCTTTGCTAGCATCCCCAACATAGAATCCTAATATGCACTGTGGACATCTTTTGTTTGGCCTGACCTGATCCATCTCCCTTCTTCTGGTAAGAACACCCTTGGTGATCCATCCCTCTCCAATCCTCAGGCTGTCCGATTCTTGTGGGACTGATACGCTTTGCCTTCAAAGGATGAACACAAGACCCAAGTGTTGCCAGTCTTCTGGCCATAATCATTGGCTCAGACATGGGCACGTGAGCCAGGCTGGTCCAGTGAGAGTCAGTTCTGGGTTTTTACTGGGACCATCAAGGAAAATTCATTTTCTTTCCCTTGGGTTTGCTTATCTGGTGGGATGTACACTTAACAGCAGCCATTCTGAAGAGCCCACCCAAGAAAGAAGACAACAGAGGGCAAAGCAGGGCTGAGAGATGGAAAAACTGAATAGACTTCATTTCACTTGGACCTCTCGATCCAGCCATTCATAAAGTTATTTTCACCTAAAATTTTTATTTCTGTGAGTTAATACATTTTTTTATCCCCTCGAGCTGGTTTCAGTCATTTAAAAAATCCCCTTCTATTAAAGCATTTATATACTTTGAGAGGTCCGGATCATCTAGCAAACATTTACTACGCAACTATTATGTGGATATGACCCTGAGCTATGAATAGAACTGGAGGAATAAATACAAATAAAACACAACCTTGCCCTTAAGCTACCCACAGTCTAGTGAAAGACAAACACAAAAGTAAATAATCCGACACAGTATGATGCATGCTCTGAGTTATATACAAGGACTCGAGGGGGCAGGCAGGGGTGTAATATGATGGGGCAAGGTAGTCAGGCAAGACTTTGTAGGGGAGATTGAAGATCGGATTCCGAGAATTTGATATTTAAAATTCAAGTGTATGCCACAGGTTAGTTTCTCTGGGAAGCCAACTCTGAGACAGACATTAGTGTGCAAGAGGCTTATTAGGAGTACCTGGGGATCAACACCTAGGGAAGGGAGGAAAACAAAGCAAGATTGAGTAAGACATCCCCTAAGATGGCCATGGCTAATACCACAGGGTGCTCTGAAGCTAGAATGACCCTTCACAGTTGTCCCAAGTTGGGTTGAAATGGTCAGCATCCACCAAAGACAAGAAATGCAGCTCTATCAGTTCCTGTGTTCACATCATAATCATACTCTCCAAATAGCAGTGTGCAGATGGTACTGGACTTTTTTTTTTTCAAAATTTCTATTTTGGACTATACCTCTATGGAACTGCAAACACTGGGCCCATTAAAAGAGCACCTAGACAAATGACAATATAATGATAATAGCTCATATTTATAATCCACACGAGTGCCTTCAGCCAGGGTGTAGGGGGAAATGTGCTTGTTGAAACGTGAGAAGGTTCTATGATGGGATTCCTTGGTGAAAATGTAGATGTGCCAGTAGTTATCAGAAATACCCAATGCATATAGTCAGATAATTCATTTTCAAGTTTTCCAGGATGAACATTTGGTGGCAAAGAGCTTGGGTCTCAATGTCAACCAGTCCTGGGTTCAACCAGACCTCCTGGCTTTGTCACTGTGAATAAGTTATTCAATTTCTGTGAGCTTCTGCCATGTTCCTGGCATACAGTAAGTGCTTGGCCAGTATTAGTTGTCTTAATTACTAGTGATAGTATTGCTAATACTACTATTACTCCACTGCTAGTATTATTAACTCAAGGGCTGCAAAGACTTCTGGGGCCAGAGAAATCCCCTGACTCAGTGTATTACCTCTCTCCCCATTAGGCTGACCTAAGTCATGGATCCAATCCCTGTGCACACTAATTAATTCATTTTGCCTTATTAAATATATGTTCTCTTAGCCTAATTAGCAGATGTTTCAGTCCCATATTTCACAAAGTGTAGAAAACAGTAGGCCTACAGAAATATTTGTTCTTAGCAAAAAGGATCAAATAAGTTTGGGAGAGACTTGGTTAAACAAAGTTAAAGATTTCTTTCCTGCAGGACTTGTCAGAGTCTTTTGTGTTCCAAAAGGATTTGTGCCTTTCTAAAAGGCAGATGTAATACTGTATTAATCTTGACAGTATGGGCTACAAATGATAGAGGCCCAACTGAATTTAGCTTAAGTACAAAGAAAATTTATTGGTTCACAGAACTCTAACTCCTAGGATATACTTTAGGGTAACTGGATCCAGGGGTTCAAATTATGTCAACCTAGCCTCTCTCTCTCCCTCTCCTTCCTGTCTTCAGTCCTTCTCTCCCTTTTTCTTTTTCCTGTATCTTCTGTGTATCTATTTGAACATCTCCTTTCTTTGGCTTCATTCTTAGGCTTCTACATTTGACAGTGATACTGCTCCATGGAAGTCTCAAGCTTAAAGAGGAAAAAATATTTTACCACAAACTGCCCTTTTTGGGTCATGGACCAATGTCTGATTCAATTGCTGTGGCCTGGCATTTGAAGTAGTCTGAACTGACAGGTGGAAATAAACTAAGCATGGGAGAGGGGAAAGGCATTTCCCCAAAAGAAGAGTCGCAGTGAAGACAAAGACTATGTATCCACTCTGAATATTTAGCATTTCACCTTACCGGATTAGCATTCTTTAAGAAATGCTGAATTTATACAAACTCAGTCTCATCAGAGGAAAAAGAAATCACCATTTTGAGCTACTATTTTTGAGTATCAATTATGTGCCTCTTACTGTTCGGGAAATTTGGATACAAAGATGAATAAGATCCAGTCATTGTCTTCCCAAAGTTCACAGTCTGGAAAGCAAAGATCTGAGGCAGACAGTAAGCGGATGGGCAATATTCTAGATATTATAACAGAGGTATGAATAAACTGCCACAGAACACAGAGAGACTGCATCATCCTACATGGTCATTACAAAAACACTACACAGAGGAGACAGAAGAGGTTTGTGTTGAGTTTGGGAAGAGGCCAAGTTTGAGAAGGGGAGGTTATCCTGACACTGAGCGCTGCCTAAAAAAATTCCTCCATTTGAGAGCCCATGGCTTAATCTGGAAGGGAATGATAGTTGTGGGATTCAAAAGCAGCCTGTACGGTCCAGCAAGAGATGGAGCTGAAGAACACTGGAGCTACACTGGACTCCTGACTCGCATGCCACCTCTTCAACACCTCTCCAGAGAGTTTCCAGCGCAGAACAAGGGACTATGAACACTGTTGCTCTGCATCTGCCCAAATTCCTCAACCACTTCCTCTAGGAAGTTATCATATGACCCAGGCTGAGCCAATCAGGTTCTGCAGTAACCTGTTCACTGAGATTGGCCTAGGTGTGGTCCTGTGACCCAACTGGCCTCTTACGTTGCTTTTAGAGAGACATATTTAAAGATAGTTGTGGGTTTTTTCCCCCACTGCAGGTAACCAGAGGAAAATATGAATCTGGGGTTGTCCCGTATCCTTCTGTGCTACATGTTTTTGTAGCTTAAATTGGATTTCTGTCCCTTGCCCTCAAAAATGGTTACTTTTCTCCAACATTTACCCAAATGCCGCAAAACCTCCCTGCAGGTTCTGGAAAAGGGGAGAAAGCCTATATCATATGGAAGGAAGTGGTACAACCAGTAGAACAGTCTTTGGAATAATGCTTCATAACTGCCATGCTCCTCAGGACTGTGACCATGACTGGGAGGTCAGGGTCTGTCAACCAAATTCTGCTTCCTTGAATCACACCTCATCCCTGCTCCTTTCATGACCCATCTAAGTCACACACCTGTCTCCAAGTCCACCTCCACCTCCCGTGTACTCTTCACACCGCACGGAGTAGCCTGCACGGAGGAGCCTAAATCCGACGATGTCACTTGTTGCAGAAACCGAGGTGTGTATCACTGGAGGGAAAAGGGCTCCACTTCCTCAAGTTAGCCTATAAGACCCTCCAAAGCTCGGCTTCTGACAACGCTCCAGTCTCATCTCTCATCACTCCTCACTATTTGCCCTCCCCCAACATTGCATGGTTTCTCTTTCTCTGAGTAGACCGTTTTTAAAGCCTCTTTTTCTCTTTGAAAAATCCCACCTATCCTTTCAAATTCAACTAAGATATCTCATTACTTCTGTGCCAGGCACCCTAGAAGGACTCGTATGTATCCCTGTCACCACACTTCTATCAGTGTTAGAGTCATATGCTTGGGTGTCTGTGACCCCGCGAGAGCAAGGGTCTTGTCTTCTTTCTCTCACACCTCCTATCTAATTCATATGCAGACATTGTCAGCTCTACCTTTAAAATATATTAATATATCCTAAATCCAATCACCTGTTATCCTTACCACATACTACCTTGGTCTGAGCCCCTACCATTTCTCACTTACATTGTTGCATTAGGCTTCTAAGAGGTCTGCCTTAATTCTGTCCTAACCACCTTCTAGGTGATTATACATCATCAAGACCACAGTCGCAATGAACCGTGAAAAACTGTCACTCAGTTTTTGTTGGTCCTCTGCTCAAAACCTTAAATTGAGCTTCTCATTCACTCAGGAAAAAAAAAAAATCCCTACAACGTCCTACAAGACCCTACATGATTTGGCCCGTGTTCCTACCTGACATCATCTTCCATTCTTCTCCTTCCAGCTCATGCCACACCAGCCCCAAGGGGTCTTTGCGCAGTCTCTCAAGCACACCAGCCATGCTTCCGCCTCACAGAGCATACATTTATTATTCCCTCTGCGTGGACTTTCTTACACAAGTCTTGCTCTCTCACCCTCCTTTGGGTCTTCCCTCTGATGTCACTATCTCAGTCAGGCCTTCCCAGATACCCTGTTCAAAATATCCCCTTCCTCAACACTCCCTAACCTCTTAACTTATTTTCGTAATTTTGTATCATTATACCATCTATGTTACTTGCTTATTTAATTTACTGTGTGTCTCCTGAGTAGTTCCCCATCCCTAAAAGATAAGCTCCTTAATGACAGGAATTTTGAGTGTTCTGTTCACTGATACATTCCCAGTGCCTAAAACAGTGTGTGGCACATAGTAGGTGCCCAATAAATATTCATCAAGTAAATGAATGAATAAACAGAATGAGCAAATTATTTGAATGCCAAGTCCCTAGCATATGGTAGGCACTCAATATAATTTATTGAGTAAATTAGCTAACTAGTGAAGGCTCCTGATAAGTCTAAATGAGCTTCTTTCCTGGCATTTTCATGTTTTTGAGTCCCCTTCTCAAGATTCCAGGTCTCCAGTTTCCTAATCAATTGTCCATAGAGATTTTTGCCAGTCTCTGATGTGATTCTGTAAATGTCTTCTCCAGCAGTAAGAACAGAGTCAATCAGTGAGTAGTGGACAATGAAGGGCCGTATCTCATCTGACAAAGCCCAGCTCCATTCAGGAGAATCTGTCATTCTTAGTGACAGAAAACCAGGCAATGCCACAATTCTTTATCATGAGTCTCCAAAATATTGGGCTGGACATTCATGTGCACATAAAACTAACTAAACTTTTTAGATTCTAGGGTTCTACACAGAGCACTGAATGGAGAGAAATTGATATTGCAATCATCAGGACAGCCCTCAAAGCACATGGGGAATATACTGGAAGACAAACAGATTTCCAAATAAATAGATATATGCACAAAATATGTCTCCACTCAACCTCTATGAGGCCAATGGAGAATTTGGCATTAAAGAGTGATAATTAGTATGAACACAGAACTTAATAGTTTGTAATAAACTTTCATGTGTATAATTTCACTTGGGCTTCCTAACTACCCTGTGAAGAAGAGAGTATTATTATCTCACTGTGGTTGGCTATATTCTGGTTCCAAATATTTTGCTGCCCCGCCTGTAAGAGGGTGATATGACCCTTCTAACCACTGTGCGATTTGCTCTGCCTCTCTGTGGGAGAAGTATAATATGCCTGCCCCCATGGAAAATGGAATGTGAGCAAAAGTGACTATAGGGGACATGTGTGAAAAAACTTAAGACATCGCATTACTCTATACCATCACTCCTTGTCCCTCAGGCACAAAGCCTAGATAGGATGTGGATGATTCTTCATTTTGGAGCACTAAGTGAAGAGTCTACATGGAGAAGATCCATAGTACCATATCTGGGAGCTGACCACAACGGAAATATGAATGAGAAATAAACCTCTGTTGCTGTAAGTCACCAAGATTTGGGGGACTGTTTGTTACCACAGCATAACTAACAACTAACACACCCACTTTACAGACGAAGGATCTAAGGCGTAAAAAGATCTGTGACTTTTCCAAAGACATTCACCTAATAAGTAGCAGAGCCAGGACTACATCTCAGGATGTCTCACCCCCAAACCATGTCATTTTACTACATCATTCTGGTAAAAAACAACGTCTGCTTCTGCATGTCTCCTAGAGTAATCTGGGAAACTGGGCAGTACCAGCCTCCAAGGTGGTGTGTCTTTCACTGATGAGAGCCCTTTCCTCCCTGAGCCCCTGCCAAGTCCGAAAAGGGCTCTAAATTTCACAGTTATTTAGGAAAACAGAGTTGGCTCAATACAGCTGTTTTCATAAACTGGTCTCTGGAAACCATCCCAGCCCAGAGTAAAATATGAAATGTAATCACAGTGGGAATTTATCCAGAACCACAAGCCCCACTGACTGTTCGTCTTGTTTCCTGTTAGGACTCAACTGTTTTTCAGAAACCCATGGATGGGTCTGGAAGTGCTCTGAGGGCACAGGGTCAGAATGTTAGCTTTACTTAGGCCTTTCACTCTTTTGGAATCTTGCTCAATGTTCTTCTTAGGAAAGAGAGGGACATCTGCGGACCCAGGCAGGCTTACTGCCAGGCTAATATTCCTAAATATGTATGTTCTACACATACACAATTTGTTCCTTAGGAACACAGTTCGGTGCATAAACATTCAATTCTCAGGAGCTAAAATCTGGGCCATAGTCATCAAGCTATCAAGCACATAAAGAAATTGTCCATGTCACCCAGGCAACCTATCTAGTCAGGTTTCCAAGAATTCTACAAAACAAACGTCCTTGGGTACTCCTGATACAAAGTAAAGGTTGGCGGTGCCTGGAATCTGCTCATGGGGAAGGAGAGAAAGGTTTAAGTGAACTTGGATGTCCCACTTCCTTACTATTAGAGCCCCAGGGTCAGATACAACAAAGCCCAAGAGGCAATCAGCCAAATCTGGGCCTGGTTATTAGTCCAGGAAGTACGTAAGGATATGCAATGGAAGTTTCACCCACTTAACAAACAAACCTTTACCTAGCATTTAGTATGGGCCAGACACTTTCCTAAGCATTAAAAATTCTTATTTAATGCTGGCAACAATTCTCTGAGGTGGAAACTCTTATTATCCCCATTTTACAAAAGAGGAAACTGAGACACAAAGGGGTTAGGTGACTTGTCCAAGGTCTAGAAGCTAGACACAGAGAGGGCAGGATCTAGACTTCACAAGTCTGCCTCTGGAGTCCCTACTCTTTACCTGTACAAGGCAATGCTTCTGGGTGTCATGGAAGAAGCAGACCCTGGCACAAACGGAAACGGATCGAATGTGTCTAACAACGGCATTGTTTCTCTTCCAGTTTGACCCCACTCAGAATGAGAGGGGGAAAATTCCACCTCCCTAGGTAGAGGGTGAATGCAAGGCACTTTCCCCATATTTCCTGTCCCTGGGAAACTTCTAGACTGTGACCTCTCAATAAGCAAGCCACTCTGTACTACTGTATCCATAGCACCCAATGCAGGGTCTGAATCAGAGAATGCCTTTAAGTATTTGTCAGAGGGAAGGAAGGAAGGGGGAGGGGAAGGGAGGAAAGGAGCAGGGCAGGGAGGAAGGGAGGGAGCATCAGAGGCAGGGGAAGAGGAAGAAGAGAGGGAGGAAGGGAGGAGCTACTTAGTTCTCAGTTACCTATCATCTTATCTCCAGTTGGGGGTTAGTTGAGGAGAGCCTCAAGTGTTGTTCCTGCAATGGATGTTTAGAGATACTCTACAAATAAGTAATTTCAGCAACTGCCGCGGCTTTTGTCCCCTCTGGCTCTTTCTTCTGTGGTATATTCCCCCTGACTTTCCAGATTCCTTAGTTACTGCTTAACAATACACACACACACACAGGCACATACATGTATGCACACAAAAGCATGTGCATGAACCCTCGTACACATGTACACACACAAATACATAAGTACATGCATGCATGCTCACAAGCACAGGCATGCATATATTTGCACACATCCATACACAAGTACATGTATGCACACTCACACAAGCACATGTGTGCACACGGGTATACACAAACACACATGTACATGCATAGTCGCACATGTGCATGCATTCACAAACACAAATATATGCATGCACTCGCACAAGCACACGCATGCACACATGTATACACATGCACACATGTGTGTGCAATCATACACACGTACACACATACACAAACACACAAGAACATGTGTTCTAGCGTGTGCATACAAGCGTGTACATATACATGGGGACACACAAGTGTATGCACACACAAGCACATGCATTCACACATGTACACATTCAAACACACAAGTACATCCATGCACAAACACACAAGTACGCGCACACATTCAAACACACATGTACATGCATGCACACACATACACATGTACATGCACACACAAACACACAAGTACATGAATGTACACACACACACAGAACACTGTTTGCCCAACTGGCTAAGACATGATACCTCATGTTCTGTTATTCTTTCTTGTCTATAAAGAACAGAGGAAGGACCCAAGAAGGGGTATCACCCTGACTTCTCTGTTTTTTTGGCAGAAGGAATGCCCACAGCTCCCAGCTCTTCTCTAGCCTTGAGAACCTCAGCTACTAATAGCACACAGCTGTGACTGAAAGGTCACCGTATCTCAGAATGCAAGGGTCTGGAAGGACCTGTTACATCACCCTGAGAACTCTGAATCTTAATACTGGGGCATCTGTTAGTGTCCCTCCACGGTCTGACCCTTCTCATTATACTACACCATCTTCCCGTTCTCGTGTCTTTCCTTAATATTTCCTCAGAGCAACATCTTCAAACAAGGCAGTGTAGCATTTCAGTTCAGAGTTCCAGGACTGATGCTAGAGGAACTTTGGTTCAATCCTAAGCTCAGCCAGTTACGAGCTGCGGAGCCTTAAGCTCATGTCTTGCCCTCTCTGAGCCTCAACTCTGTCATATGTAAAATGGAAGTAAGAACAGAACTACACCATAGATTTTTTTTTTTATGGAATCAATGAGATAATGCTTCTGAACACTTAGCACAAAATCTAGCACATAGTGAGTACTCAATAAATACTTACGATTATCTTAATTCTTTAGGCTTTGTCCATACTCCAAACAGCAGCATCACATTTGTGACGCCACATGATTTCACTTGTTTCCAGAGTCAGGAAAAGCCCTCCCTTGTTAACCTTCATTTGGAAAGCAATTTAACTCTCTGACATTAAAAATTAAAATATAAACAGCCCAGCGCCTGATTTAATGGACAATTAAAAATTAAATTAACAGTTAGTAAGTGATGAGCTAATTTCGTTATTGTAACCACATTAGCCTCATACTTGGAGGAATATAAAAAGGGGAAATAGACCCCTTAAAATGAAAGAAAAATTACAGGCAATAAAAGATTTAAACTCATATATCATAGCCTTGACAGATTCATTCTTTGAAGCCACTCGCCCCAAAACTCAGTTGTCTGATATTCATGCAAAAATGTTTAGATGACAAAGTAATGAGAATTAATGACCTGGTAGAGAGACGAAGAACACAAACATAATATTTTACTGTAATATATGGAGCAAACAGCTTGGTAAAGCAGCCTGGGTCACCTCACCCCATGCTGGTTGGCAGCCTCAGGAGATACCAAGGATTTTCTTACCTTGTCTTCAAACACCAGATCTGCCAGAAGTGCTAATCGCAGGTCTCAGGTCCACACTCTCTGTTGGGATCCTTGCATTCAGTCCTGACAAGGGGAAGGTGAAAAGCAGCACACACGACCTGGAGAGACAACAGCAGAAGATGGGTTCTGGAAGAACTGTCCCATACTCCGAAGAAGTCACAGAGCTCACCTTTTCTTCCCACACCCTCCCTGTTCCATACCTGCTTCTCCCTCTTCCCCCAGAGCCTTTTTGCTCTCAAAATCACTTTGTCATCAATGAATTTTAATGTATACATTAAAATTTTTGCTGGTCTATAAGGTCCAGTAGTTTAGTGACTGCTTCTACCTCATTTACCACGATATGCTAGCATACAGCATTGTTTCTGGCCAATAGGTGCTCAGGGTCTTGAATTGATTTAATGTAAATGAATGAAAAATTTGTTCAATCTCAGATGTTAAGGATTCAAGATGCTGCCCTTTCTAGAGCCATTTGCCAGTCGAACAGGGGGACTGGAGATAGGGATACTGAATCCAAAGAGATTGCTCAAGCACGATGTGATTCCAGGCATCAAGAAGTGGCTGGGGGCTAAAAGATTAGTGTTGGGAGGGGAGGCTTCCAAGAACTCATCAAATCACAGCTTGTAGATGTCTGTCTGTTCTGATTACATGCTGGTCTGGCTTCAGTGAACAGAAACTGTCTTAGGAGCAAAGAACACCACTCCGTTCTCACAGTGTGTGAAGTGTCTAACAAAATACAATCTGATTCTGATAAGATGTGATCTGAATGAGGCAGCCTTCTGCCTGGAGGGTCTTCCTCTCCTCCATTTTTAAAGATCCTTACTGTCATAGTCTCTGCTTTGGAGTAAAGGACATTTGTGAGCTTTTAGTAGCCCAGGATCCATTCACCAAAGCTTTATTAAGAGCTCCTCAGTCTCTTTGGAAGAATTTCCTCTCACTCATTGTGCGTTGTCTTAATGATACCAAAAACCAAAGACATTTTACCTCCCTCCCAAGGGTATATGACTCAGGTGTGGCAGAGCAGCCCTTTCTGCTAGGACTTTGAATCTTGAGTAGAGAGCCATAAGGAGACAAAGTGGATGACATCACTTCTTCCAGAAGGACACATTTTCGCGGACGTTGTACACTTCATCCAACCAGATACCAGAGCATTCCTTTCCCTTTCTGAGTTGGGCTCCCCAGCCTTCTCGTTGATTCTGGGATCCAACAGCTTTCTAATAAATTTGTTTTCTGCTTAAGTTAGCCTGAGTCTGTTTTAACATCTTATAATCCAAGATCTCTAACTAGCATTTTTGGCCTGTAGAACAAATGGTGAGGACAAGAGGAAGCCCAGATGAGGGCTCTCATCCAGTTACACAGCTAATTTATCACATGTATTAGTTAGCTGCTTCCAAGGAAAATAACCCTAATGAATTCAATGTTTAGTGAAAGTGAAAGAAAGGAGGAGGAGAAATAATAGGGTAGAATCAGGAGGATAACAAGTCCTAGTGGTGGTAAGAAGCCAACAGGACAAGTTTTCTACGACAATCGTGTGTGTGTGTGTGTGTGTGTGTATTGTGCTTGGCTTCAACCCTAAGTAAATTAACAGATACTAATCAATTTAGCCTCAGCTAGGGAGAGAGGGATTCTGGATGACTAAAAGGACTCAAAAGGCTTTCCAGATACAAGTCCTCCTCATCCCAGTTTCTCAGTCTCATTTCCCAGAGAGTCCAGGTGTCCAGCCATGGGATCCCTACCTTATCTCTACATAATGGGCCAACATCACAGGCTTCACAGAAGGAAAACCTCAAGGGCATACACTGTGGGGACACCACATCTGAAAATATCATAGCTTTCCAATGGTCCCTATGTTGGCAAACATACTGGAGGCTTGGGAAACTGGCTTCCACCTTTAACTGCCACTAGTCATGGGCCATTTTACAGAATCGAGTATTAGGCAGAGCCTATACAAGGAAGGAGGAGCAGAGAGAGGGTCACGTTTGGAATGTGATTCAGTGTCTTCCCCCACATCCTCCATCACTTCCTTCCAATGACCTCCTCCCACCTGCCAGCTAATTGGGCCATGTACACACTATGTGACCCAAGAACAGTAATCCAAAATACAGCCAATGACTTATGACCCCTGTAACCTGGGCCAATCAGATTGCTCTGAGGTGCTGAAAATTATAAAACTGGGAAGACTGAGATGGCACAGCACCTGAGGATGAAAATACACCTTGAGATATGAAAGACAAACCGTCAATAATCCAAACTTCTGTGTGAGCAGAAAAGATGAAGAGAGTGTGAGGAAACTAGCCAACAGAGAGAAATGAGACTGAACAAATGATTAGAAAGAACGGGGAGAAAATGAGAGAGAGAGAGGGAGAGAATGAATCAGAGAGACTAGTTCCGAAAGCAGCCGCAGGTCCTGACAGCTTCCTGGTTCTAATTACAGTTCAGGCTATCCTAACAGTACATGTCTGTTTTTGGAGGTAACTCAAAGGAGTCTGTTTCCTGCAAACAAAAGAACCAAACTGAAACAAAGGAAATGCTGTACGCAAAGATCAAGGTGAAGAACACGTGAGCCGATTCCAATTTTCTCTGACCCTAGCTTTCTAGCCAGAAATGGATCTAAAATAGCATCTTGTGCCTGGAGCATGTTATTTTTCTCAGACTGTGTGCACTATTATCCCATTTGAGCCTTATGACAACTCTCTGAGATAATAACGTTGGACACACATTCATTCGACAAACATTTGTTCAGCTCTCGCTGCATATCTCACTGGTGCTCTCCTGGGAGTAAATGAAGGAAAGGTAGGTCAAAGAATGACGGCCCTGTCCTTGAGGAGGATGCCAGCTGTGGACAGAGACATCTGCATTTTACAAATGGGAGACAGACCCAGATAGGGTGCAGGTGTATTCAAGTTCACCCAGCTAGTTAGTCAAGGGGGTGAGACATTAGCTCAGGTCTCCTGAAATCATCAGCTCTCTAGACTTCTACTGCAACACGATCCTGCTTCTCTCATAGCTATGACCCCATAAGGGGTTGGCAAACTTTCCCTTCAAGAGTTGGATGGTAAATATTTTGGTTTATGCTGGCTATTTTCAGCCTCTATCATGACTACTCAACTCTACAGTTACAGCACAAGAGCAACCTTAGACATTACGCTCACCGACGGGCATGACTGTGTTCCAATAAAACTTTATTTACAAAGAACAAGTGGTTGACTGGGTTTGGCCTGTGGGCCATAGTTTGCCAACTCCTACTAAATCCCTGTGTGCTTGAAGGACCCGCCCCCCGCCACCAATGACCTGTTAAGAGTCCTGAGAGCTTTAAAGAAGACAAAGTTATGTGAAACAAGTAACATTTAGATATTTTATTAACCTTAGGATGCTTGACTGATTGGACCACAGGAGGAGACAATTTGCCATCCCTAACCCGACTTAGAAATGGATCATTTCACATAGATAACATATTTTCTTCGAGAGCCTCTCAACATCCCAGCTGCCCATCACCATAACAACCCACACTCTATAATGAAAAAGCAGAAGCAATAACAAATAAGGGAAGAATTCAGGCATTGACTTTTTTGGATATAAGTTCTGACATTTCAAGTTATGCTACTAACAACAGACTAGTCATCAGTGTCTTCAAATATTCTGAATCTCTTGGATCCACATGCTACAGTAAATGTATTTGTGTTTTCCTAAAGGCCAGTAGTCACTTATCAAGAATCTTAAATTATTTAGAGTATGTATACATACCAAGAAGAAAACTCAGTCTGTATCAGGAGAGGCAAAAATACAGAATCAGAGATGATAGATACACTAAAAATTAACTGAGGAAAGCTCATAAAGGCTGTTGTGTAAACACAATTTAGCTTTATGCAGATTGCTGGTGGGGTAGATAAAGAGAAAGCCAGAATTTATTTCACATTCTCCTGCCCTTCAGAAGAATGCATTCCAATTCCGTCTGAATATTAAGCCTTCTTGTGGGGAATGTTACGAGTTTTCTATCAACAGAGTCCACAACGATTAGGGGGATGAAAGACAGACTTCGGAGTGAGACACATGTCCTCTCCACTTCTGCTGGGTCTCCAAGTCATGGAGGTCAGAGAATGTGGCACCCTCATCCACCCTCATCTTCTATGTAAGCAATCCCCTGATTCTGAACTGTAGGAAGGGCTGAGGGGCACAGAATGATGGAGGCTGCCTGCTCAGGACACAGCCTCCGGAAACATCCTCTGCCCTGTGGCTCCCTGAAGAAAATGTGGAGGGAAGCTACTACCTTTAAAAGCTCAGACAAGTTCTGCTCACGGTGCCCTGACCCTTGAGGAAAACAGTTTCCTGGAAGTGTTGTTTAGAATTCTCAAAGCTATTCCTGTCCAACTATAACGATGGCTTAGTTTCAGACAATCCCTTCTCTCCTCGCTCTCGGGGCTTCCATGGAGACGCTATAAAGGAGGGGAAGAGGCTAGTGAGGTGCGTGTGCCTGCAGTCATGGGTCGCCCGGGGGCTGCCATTTCAAGCTCCCCAGCGGAGGTGGCTCGTGAATATTTTATTAAATACCCTCCTTGGGATAGTTCTTAATGAAGGCAAAGAGCTACTCTCTTTAAGGCTACTAGGAGCATCTTTTCAGGTTTCATGCTTATGGGACTAACCCTTTTTCTTGCTCGTGTCTGGAAGGCACCAAATAACAATAAAGATAACTATACTGACATTTATTAAGCCCTTACTATGTGCCATGTGCTCAGCTAAGCATTTTACATTCAACGGTAGCATTTAATCTGGAGAACACTTCTGCAGTGGGTACAAGAAGTATCCCCGTATTACAGTAAGGCAGGAGATAACGGTGCTTAAGAGTAGGAGCTCCAGAGCCTGATTCCCTGAGTGCAGATACAGGTCCTCTACTTACTAGTTGTGTAATCTTGGGCAAGTGACTTTAACTTTCTGGTTCTATTAGTCATCTATTGCTATATAACAAATAACCCCACAACTTAGTGGCTTAAAACAATACTCATTTATGATCTCATAATTTGAGGCATGGCCTAGGTGAGTCCTCCTATTCAGGGTCTCTCACTAGGCTATAATCAAGGTGTCGGCCAGGGCTCTGGTCATCGGTTAAGACTGGGGTAGTATCTGCTTCTGAGGTCATTCAAGTCTGGCAAGATTCAATTCCTAGAGTGCTTGTTGGACTGCTGGTCTCAGTTCTAATAAGACAGTCTGCTTCACCAAAGCCTACAAGCTGAGGAGGTAAGAAGCAGTCTTCTAGAGAAGTGGAAGTCTGAGCTTTTTGTAACCTAACCAGGGAAATGACATCCCAACATCTTTGCCATATCCTACTAGTTAGGAGCAAGTCATTAACCTAGTCCACTCTCAGGGGGAGGGTAGTCAAAAGACTACCTTTGAAGTTGGCCTTCCAGACTGGGTCTCAGTATCCTCAACTGCAAAATGGGGATACTAGTGCTACCTTGGTAAGGCTGTTACGTGTATCGGATGAGTTGTTATATGCAAAAGCTCTTAGATTGGAGCATGGCGTACAGAAGTGTTGGCTATTATTATAAGAAATAAAAATAACACTGAGAGTTTAAGTCATTTTCCCAATGTCATTCAGGTAGCGAGCCAGAAAAAGGGCTGAATCCAGACTATATTCACTAATTTTCATCTGTGTGCTTTGAGATGAGGCATTGACCAAGACAGACATAGTCCCTGCTAGCAGGGGACATCCAGTCTGGAGGAGGACAGACATTCAAGTAAGGGGTGTCTAACCTAAGTATGGCTTGTCAAGAAAAGTTTCCCTAAGGTTGTTACAGACTAGCTGGGATTTAGAGAATAAAAAGGAATTGGTTGGGTAAAGGGGGTAGAAATCATGCTCCAGGAACTGAGAATAGCCTTTGGGAAGACCCGGGGGCAGAAAACCCATAAACTTGATGACATTATTCTCAAATATTCCTTTCTAGTCTCTTATGCACATCGGACTTCAAATGACAGGTCAAATACTGCCTTATCCACGCAGGCTTCCACTATTTCTTCTTTCCAGTATCTGGAAATATTCCAACTATCCTCCCAAAGCATTTGTTTCCATCTTGGAAGGAACTGTCACACTGTTCTGCTTTGTCCAGTAAGTTTGCCTCTGAGGTGCCTTTCTACTCCTCTGCTATCCTGGAAACTCCTTCAGGGCAAGGTCCATGGACCTCTCATCTCTTCCTCTCTGGGGGATGTTCACTGTCAAACTTTGGGACCAGGAGACAGGTGGAAAGGAGTTTTGCTCTGTGCACCACTGCACCTTTGGATTTTGTAACATTTGCAGATAATACTTCTTCCAAAAGGTAGAAGAAATTAAAATTAGTAGTAACAAGGGGAGGCAATGTTGCATAGTTAGAACAGCATACGATTTGGAATCAGACATGCATATCTGTGCCTAGAGATTCTAGTTGTGTGATTATGTGTAGATGTCATTACCTCTCAGGGCCTGTGTTTTTTTTTTCCTATAAAAGGGGATTATACCACCTCCTTTGAAGGGTGGTTGTGGTACTATATGTGATGTACCCAGTGAAATACCCAGCACACAATAGGAACTATGATCTCAATAATGCAAGCCAGTGGAGCTATTATCTTTCTTTATCCTGCTGGGATTTTAGATGGTTTAGCTCAGATTTTTCCTCCTCTACCTGCTAGTGGCATGGGGGATTTTCCAGTACTGAGTTGTTAAGCATTTATCTTAGGTGAAGGGAGAGAGCCAGGATCTTTAAAGATGTACGAGATGGAACTCAGGCAACCTCCCCTACAGGGTTTTTCATGCAGCTGAGCAAAAATGAAGCCACACAGAGCAAAAAACGCATGTCAAGAAGCCAGGATGCCTTCCTCACGTAAGTTCCCATGTTGGGAGAGGAATCTGAGCAAACCAAGGGTTTGCAATGGAGCAAACTTTGGGGCAGGCAAAACTGATATGAAACAGTAGATTTCCCTGTAGACTAAGACTCTGGAGGACAGGGTGACATCTTTTTGTTCTCGCATCTCCAAAGCTACCACTACGTGTATGTTTTATAAATAGTTATCAAATCACAGATCTGAATAGCCAGCTATTTACCTAGCCCTGTGATTTCTCATGTGCTCTGAAATTCCTTAATTGATTCACATACATTGAATTCCGGTTACGGACTCAAACTTAGGTCCCCACCCCCTAACACACACAAACAACACAGGTGGGTTTTTTCACAGATCTATTCTTCAGAGCAGGGTTTGTAGGTGAGGGGTGGCTGTACGTAGTGGTTAATAATCTAAGCACCGAAGTCAGACATCTTGATGTCAAACCACAGCTGTGCCACTTCCTAGCTCCGTGACCTTGGCTAGGTCATCTCACGTCTCTGGATCGTCATTTCCCCAAGTGTATGAAGGAATAACAACAAATAGCTAACATATACTGGGTACTTACGATATGCCGTGTGCTGAATGAGTCCTTTACACATATTCATTATTAATAGTACCTACTTCATACAACTGATATCTAAACTAGGTCAGTGCTCATCAGAGAGAGCAGCACAAAGTCATTGCTCAATAAATGCTACTTATTGCTGTTATTATTCTCCCACTGGGCCCTGAAGGCTTGTTTAACTTCTACTTCTTGGTCCACTACCAGCCCGATACCTAAGACAATTTCCCAGCCACTGCCATCGACCCCAAATGGACAGACGATCTTTCCAGCACAGCGTAAGTGCCCAACCACGAATCGTGGGCATTAGCATTCTGCTTTTGCGAGGTTCCTGATACCCACGTTTTCTAGCAACAGGTGTTATTACAGCAATACTAAATATATTTACAAAAATTCCTTCTGGTCTAACGTGAGATAAACACTGACAGTCATCCCTTTCAGCAGTGTCTGCTGCCCTTAGGGATTCACATGGTAAAAATACTCACGTGCAAAAGCCATATCCTTCCTCAGGAGGAGCTTTTGCTACAGTAGCTGTTTTTAATAGCATAGCTGAATAGCATTTTCCATTGCTTATAAACACGCCTGCCTCTGGCACATGCCAGAGAGATAACTGGCGGCAGAAGCCCCTCTCTCCAGTCCGCAGCCCCCTCACATCAGGTACCATCCGGCCCCTGCGATGAACCCCACACCTGCTAAATTGCTCCTAACCCTTCTCATCTCCTACTGTGCATTACCACCTCTGCTACATTGCAGCATTAATTTGATTTATGGCCCAGACGCCCCACCTGAGGCCCGAGAAGATGGCTCCCCTCCGATCGCTTCCATCAGCAGCATAAGTGGAAAGTAATAAAAACCCATACGTGGCTCAGACTTTCAATTTCAATTGGAAATTGAAACTGTGCAATATGATTAAAGTTTAATCTGCATCATCAATAAACATGTGTGCTAAAGCAATGAGGGTTGCTTCACCTCCTGGTCGCAGGCATGATTTGACGACAGTGTGTTTGCTGTCTCTTGTCTAAACGCTGTGTTTACTGGGGTTGCGCACACCAACAGACATGCGTGAGTGTGCAGGGAGTTGGCATGCTTGTAAAAAAGATGAATCATATGGACATGATGGGAGAAAAAGGTTGCCCATGCTCAAATGAAACTGGATTGAGTCAACAGCTCTATAAGGATTTGCTCAGGTGCAATGTTTTTTTAAGAAGTACCAATACCCATGTTTTCATTCATTCATTCATGAAGTATTTATTGAGTGCCTATGGTGTGTCGGACCCTGTGCCGGACCCTGGGGTCATATGGTGAGAGGGAAAAACAGGCACCATTTCTGCTTCCATAGAGCTTATAGTAATGGTTGAGCAGAATGTCAGTCAAAAAAATTAGGCAGTTAAAAGTAAAATTGCTCCCATACTAAGCACCTACATTAAAGAAGCTTATAATGTTCTGAGTGCTGTAGAGAGGAAGATGTGAACTATTCTGTGATGTGAGGTCAGGGAGAGCTTCCTGGAGGTGGTGATGATTGAGCTAAGGTCTGAAGAGTGTCATGTGGGGTTCGCTAGACTGTGGGTAGAGAGGGGGGTTGGGAGATAGGACAGACAGAATAATGATCCAGCGACAGGAGGCCATATATGAAAAGGGTAGGAGGAAGAGAAAGTATGGCATATCTGAGGAAGGGTAGAAAGAAGGCAGAGCAGCTAGAGCAGAGAGGGAAGGAGACTCAAGATGAGGCTGGAGATTTGTTTAGAGAAGTCACACAGGACTTTGTAGGATATGGCAAAGGACCTAGAGTTCTTTTTCGTGTGCAATGGGAAGCTATCAGACTTAAGCAGGACAGTTATGTGATCTGTTTAGAAAGCTGATGCACAAAGTAGGGAATGGAAAAACAAGAGTGGATGGGCAGAGACCAAGGAGGGGACTGTGTCTGTGGTCCAGGGGAAAGGGGAAGATAACCTGGACTCAGTAAGGACAGTGGAAGCACAAAGCAGACATACCTTCTACCTTTCAAACACATAATAAATCAGCTTATCTCATCTCCAGCCTCATAGCCCTTGCTCAATGTCTCTATCACCTCCATTAGCATTCCCAGACTCCAAGAAAGCAAGCCCTTCAATATGCACTTGAGCAGTTCTGGCTTCCACTTTCAAACTTACCGGCATCTTTACCCTATCCTTACCTATGTCTGCAGTGGGTAAAAGATAGACCATTTTTGCTCTGAGCTCCAGACCTTTGCACACATTGTTCCTTCTTTCAAGAATACTGTATCCCTATTCCCTTCACCCAGCTAACTTGTACTCAGCTTCCATGCCTTTGTTCAGCGTTTCTCCTCTGAGAATTCTTCTCTGACCCTCTCTATAAACAACTGGCTTGGAGACCAGATATCACAACACCCATAACTGCTTGCTTGGATCTTGGCAACCAGTAGACTGGAAAAAACTCAAAGAGAAGACCAGGTCTTGTTTCCCATTACATCCCTCAGGACCCTGTACAATGTCTGGCACACAAGAGCTCAATAAATATGTGCTGGATGACTGATGGGCTCTCCCTTCTTTCTAATGCCAACCCCTCCCTTCATGCTGTCAACCCCAACTCTTGCTACTTCAGTAAGACCTTGTTTATCAATTGCCTCTTCGCTCTTCTATATTTTCAAGCTCACCCTCTTAACATGATCCTTGCTTGTAAGAAATTCCCCATCCTAAAGAGCACCTCCATTCAATCCTAGCTTCTCCCAAGGGTAGAAGCATTCCCTAAGCTTCTACTGTTCAGTCAAGCTTCTAGAAAAGATAATCTACATGCTTTCCTATTTCTCACACCTTACTTTACCATCTGGTGTCCATTTCTGCAGTTCCATGAGATGACTCTAGAGAGCCAGGGAGACCTCCCAACGCCAAGTTCAGTGGTCACTGTTCAGACATTGTTCTATTTGACCCCTCAGTAATACCTGATGTTTCTGACTACCTGTCTTCTGCTTGAAACTCTCCTATCCCTTGATTTTCACAGTAATGTTTTCTGGCTTTCACTTACATCATTGGCTATGATATTTCATTTACTACCCTTTAGTGAACTTTCAGGGGTTTCCATGCCATTTCACAGATGAATAAACTAAACATACAATAAGCCATGTGACTTGAATAAGTGTTTCAAAAGTCTTCATTTGTTGGAGATAGTACTTTTGAGTGAAATAATGTTATATCTTGGAACTGCTTTAAAATACTACAGATGTAGTCAAATAGTATTAGTGTAATTAAAGAGGCAAATATAAATAAAAAATAGTTATATGATTCACCACAATTTCATCTTATGAAGACTCCCTTTTTTTTAAAAGATTTTATTTATTTATTTGACACAGAGAGAGAGAGAGAGATCACAAGTAGGCAGAGAAGCAGGCAGAGAGAGAGGAAGAAGCAGACTTCCTGCTTAGCAGGGAGCCCGATGTGGGGCTTGATCCCAGGACCCTGAGATCATGACCTCAGCCGAAGGCAGAGGCTTTAACCCACTGAGCCACCCAGGTGCCCCATGAAGAGCCCTTTGGAGTCCTAAAACCAACGGTCTCATCATATATGTAAGCATACTTTAGAAAAATAGGCTTGTCCAGGGACAATGGTCTTTCTAACCACAAAGATCAATATACTTCAGGTGATGGGCTTGGTCTGAGCAAAGGTTCATAGTGTTCTGCCTTACATAAGGGAGACAAGGAACCATGACACGTATGTTATGATGGAGAAAACATGTAACATGGACATGTAATCAGGAGGCCTGAGTTCAATGTTTGACCCTGCCAGGATCTACACATGGGACCTTGAATGGCATATTTATCCATGCTGAGTGGAGTCTCGCCATATATGTAAGCAGACTTTAGAAAAATAGACTTGTCCAAGGGAAATCAATTTGGGGTCTCGCAAAGCTTTGAAATTACAACGATCAAGAAAGTTGAAAGGTCTTGTTATTTGTAAACAAAAGCAGTGTGGTGCCATAGGGAACAACAGGTGCTCTTGAGTCAGTCAGTCCTCTGCTCCATGACTTTCCTAGCTAGGTGAACTTTGACAGTCACTGGGAGCTTCAGAGTCATTTTCAACATATGCCAAAATGGGAGAGCAATTCCTTACCCTACAGAGTTATGGAGAAGATTAAAATGTGGAAACACCTGGAACACAGTAGACAGCTCCAAATTCTTACTGGGAGTGGTGGACAAATGGGAGGCAGGGAGTACTACTGGCTCTCCAGGAGAACCTTAGATTGGTCCCTCTCCTCAATTCCTGTGCATCTCACTCACTCAGGATGATTTGTAGCTGGTGGCAAATTCAGCCCTGGGACCAGAGATCTGAGATGGGTGATAAAACCGTCAGCCAAGATTTGCTACATCTTTTTTTCTGCCCCCTAGTCTCCCATTAAAAATGATTTGTCGTTAGGGCGAAACATGGGAAAACAAACGTGATTAAAATTTTCCCATATTAAATACCTGCGTGGCAATGGCAGACCTGAGCTGAGCTCTCTGGAAAGGCTCTGATTCATCCATCTGGAGGGGGGATGAGCAGCTGGCAGTGCTGGGAAGCAGAGCAAGAGACTGGCTTTGTTTCTCTGCTGCCTCAGATACATCCCCCCATCTTCCTTCCATCTGGTTGACTTCATCCCATTGACTTGTCAAACACAGGTAGAGCTACTTGTGTTGTAAGTGCCCCCAGGCACATGCTAGAAGCCAGTGAAAATCTCAACTGGAGAAACTGACTTCATCCTAGACTTCAGTGAAGACTCACAAATGAATTTCCAAGGAAAATTAAACACACACACACACACACACACACACAGCTAATCAAGGATTAAATGTCTGGGGCAGGGATGGGCATTATCATAGGTTTGGGAAGGTGGAAGAAGTAGGGAGGGAGGATATGCTCTATTCTCCTACTCTACCGTCCCAGAAATGGAAAAAAAATCTCTTGTAACTTTCAGAAATGTGATAGATCTGTCAAAAATCCATGAGGTCAGTTACACAGGTTATAAAACTCACTTCACAGCTCTTATGTCTCTCAGAAACCTTTTGCTTTCTTAAGGTCTGTGTGTGGTACATCAATTGTAAAATCACCACAATTCTTCAGCCTTCCCTATATCCATGCCACTTGCAATATGACTTTGCAACTCCTGTCACTGAGAGGCAGAGATTCTTCCTAATCCTTATATGGGATGGTCCCGTGACTTACTTTGGCTAATTGAATGCAGCAGAAGTGAGCATGTGCTGGTTCCAAGGTTGGGGCCCAAGAGATCTTGTATACTTCACTTTCTCATAACAAGCTTAGGTTACTCTACTGGATGATGCAAGATACATGGCCCAGGCACCACCCATAAGTTACTCCATCCAATAACCAGTTAATTTCTAAATATGTGAATGAGGCCATCCTAGATTAGCAGCCTTAGCCAACTACCATCTGTCCACAGACTGACGAATAAAACCACCTGAGATCAGCCCATCTTGTCCTAGATCAGTAGGACTGCCCAGCTAACCCACAGACTAGCAAAAATAAATATTTATCATTTGAAGTTACTGATCTTTGAGGTGGTTTTTTGTGCAGTAAAACCGATATGAAGTCCATATGTGTTGTGACATACCATGACCATCTTCATAACATGTGTCTCCCCTGACTGTCCCAGAAGTAGCTTCAACTAATCATGCCCCAAAACTGAAAGGGGTATTGTTGTTGATTGGCTCTGGAGAACATGGTAAGAATCTTGGTTAACATGAAAAGCCCTCCCAAGGGCACAGACAACAGCAATTCTTAATTCTTTAGTCACTCAAGGACCAATAAAGAGATAAGCCCTTGTCCTACCAAAGCCACCTAAGCATGATGCATGGGACTTCTATTATCCCAGTCAAGGTGCAATTTACTGAGCTAGTTTCTTCTCATGGTGATTGTAATACGTTGGTTGATAAGAAAACTGGGGTAATGAGAGAAAGAACCAGAAGTAGAAGTATATTTTAGTCATGTTCAACATACTCATAGAGGTTTCCCTTCCCTCACTTGATCACCAAAGACGGGGAGGGTTGATCTGGATTAGGCCAAGGTTGGCAAGTTGCCCTTCCACTCACTCTTTCTTCTTTTCATGAAATTGGAGAGAAGCTATTACTTCCTCCCTCTTGAAGAGAGACATTTCTCCCATCCCCTTACAATCTAAGGGAGAACCAAAGTGAGACCCAGAGGACAGGCTCTCTGTGGGTCTAGACTAGGGAAGGAAGTTATCCACATGGGCTCCAGCACATGACAGTATAAAGAGGGGCTTGAGGGTAGGATCCACATGTTCTCTTAATAGCATATATGCTCTTAATATACCCCTTCCACACCTGCTCCAACTCAAAGGACTTTTGAGGAAAGTCCTCTCCCAGTGGACAAACAGGACTGGGATCCCGTGAAAGAAAAAAAGAGGGAGTGTATGGGAAGTTCTTGGACCAAAAAGAAATTCAAGTAGAATGGGCTACTGATGACATGACACTGATGACCGGGAAGATGGAAAGGGCAGCAGTGATGTAGAAGGCTTGGAGGTGTAAATGAAACTGCATTTGTTAGTATTCCCATGTAAACACTGGGCTGTAATGAGAGTGTCTGAGATAGGACTGTCTTTGACGTGAAGGTATCAGTCATAAACTGATCACAAAATGGGAATTTGAACACATAAGGAGAAATGCTTGAAGTGTTTCCCTAAACAGAAATCTTTTCTCCTCAAATTCATCTCTAATTCCCCAACTTTTAAGACAGTCAGAAATATTATTACAAGACCCAGTGTCAGAATTATTATTATAAGGTCATTTCTCCATCTTCCGGCCCTTGCTTACCCTCACCAACCCCATTTCCTAACTCTCCTCTTCTTACACCTTACCTTACAGCCGTTTTTCCACCATGGGGAAGGCTGGGTTAATTCCTCTCTCTGGGTTTGTACAGATACATTGTCTCTATCTGGGACCTTCTTGTTCCTTCTGTCTTCTTAGATAACTCATCCTTTCTAGGTAACTCCTCCTCATCCTTCATGTCTCAGTTGAGAGGTCCNTCTTCTTAGATAACTCATCCTTTCTAGGTAACTCCTCCTCATCCTTCATGTCTCAGTTGAGAGGTCTTCTCCCAGAACTTGTGTCAAGGGACCCTTAGATGGTCATGTTTCAGCAGGTGGAGAATTCCTGGGCATTTTCTATGTGTCATTGCTTCCCTCCCTTGAAGATACAGAACTAGATAAATTATCACTTGGGGGGGGTACCTGGGTGGCTCAGTGGGTTAAGCCTCTGCCTTCAGATCAGGTCATGATCTCAGGGTCCTGGGATCAAGCCCCGCATCGGGCTCTCTGCTCTGCAGGGAGCCTGCTCTCCCCTCTCCCTCTGTCTGCCTCTCTGCCTACTTGTGATCTGTCTCTCTGTCAAGTAAANTATGTGTCATTGCTTCCCTCCCTTGAAGATACAGAACTAGATAAATTATCACTTGGGGGGGGTACCTGGGTGGCTCAGTGGGTTAAGCCTCTGCCTTCAGATCAGGTCATGACCTCAGGGTCCTGGGATCAAGCCCCGCATTGGGCTCTCTGCTCTGCAGGGAGCCTGCTCTCCCCTCTCCCTCTGTCTGCCTCTCTTCCTACTTGTGATCTGTCTGTCAAATAAATAAAATCTTTAAAAAAAATTATCACTTGGGGATCATAGTACCATAAGGCTTGGGCCATTCCATGCCCATGAGATAATTTCTATGAGTTACAACAAGGGAAGAAACAAAACCATGACCTTTAAATTCATCTTGCTTTAGGTCATAAAAATTTTTGCATGCTTACTAGTTATTTCTATCATAGTATATAGGAAGCCTGCCCCATCAGCGCCCAAATGTAAATAAAAAATTGTAATTGGATGTCATCATGTCAATTACCCTGGCTACAAAGTGGGGGGCAGGTCACTCCTCCTAAGGAAGGAACAGTGAAGTAGTGACCAGGCAGTGGTCAAGGACAAATCTTGCTGTCCTCTTTCCCTAAGACTGAGGCAGGAGAGGGGAGATGGAGGTGCTTTCATTTCAGTTAGATCCTTGAAATCATTTAAGAGCCTCATGAGCAGAGAGTTGAAAAACCAGTGGGGTAATATTTAATTATTTCTTTATGGTACCTTGAATAGACAGTAAAGGGGTTTCTCGGGGTGGGGGGAAGCTGGACGGATTGATTTCTGTTTCTTGGAGTTCTGAAGCTTTCCCTGACTGCTTTTTAAAAAGAAGCAATTGGGAGCCCCTAGGTGGCTCAGTGGGTTAAGCCTCTGCTCAGGTCATGATCTCAGGGTCCTGGGATTGAGCCCCACATCGGGCTCTCTGCTCAGCAGGGAGCCTGCTTCCTCCTCTCTCTCTGCCTGCCTCTCTGCCTACTTGTGATCTCTGTCAAATAAATAAATAAAATCTAAAAAAAAAAAAGAAGCAATTGATGAATACTCAACTGGCATGAAAACAGGTGTCCAACCTGTTGAGTAAGATTACCCCTAGAAGAGAATTTTTTCTTATCCTGCTAAGAATAGGTTTGGGGTTCCTCCTCTATCCCCACAGACCATATGGAGAATAGAGGCAGACCCCCTCCCACAGTCCATCTCTATTCCCTTTCCTCACTACCAGACTACAAGCTTCTTGAGGGCATGAGCTATGTCTTGTTCACATCAGTGTTGGCTGGTCCTCAGAACTTATGGGGATGTTAACCTATGAGTCAGGCCCACACTCATGGGTCATTTCAGTATTCCTTCAACTTCCAGAGAGCTAAGCAACAAGAAAGGATCTGACCACCGGTTTGGCTCAGACCAGTATCCCCATATCAATCAATTACCAGCTTTGGTCTCACCAATTCAACTGACTGAAGCAAATGGCCCTTGAATCTATCAGCTTGTGTATTTTCTAGAAAGCCAATGACCCAACTGGCAGTTCACCTGCCTTAGGTATCCAAGAACAGAACAGGCCTCAAATCTCAGTCCTATAAATCACTTGGGAAAGTTACTTATCCTTTGTGTTTCAGTTTTTCACCTATAACATGGGGCTAATAATACTCCTCTACACAGTGGTTATAAGGAATTACAGAGAAAAATATACATAGTCTTTAAGGCACATGGTAGACCTATATGAGTGTCTGCTGTGATGATAATGATAATGATCACATTGAGGATGGCATCATCAATGATACTTCACCTGTTCTATTCTTGGAGAGTGCTGACTGCCTGGGAACTAGGCCAAACGAGATGAACGGATATGGACCTAATACGTATCTGGTACCCAATACTGACTCAAACATAATTAGCATCCTTTGGGCAGGCTGACAGGATGTTTCTGTGTCCTTGTTTATGTTCCTTCCCCCTTGGTCGTTTAGTATTTTTATCAGCTGGTAATTTGCTATGCACACACATTTCCTATTGACAGGAAAGTCAGAGAAAGTGCAATCTTACAGCTCAGATATTAGTTCAGTTGCTGCAAGTCTTGGTGGTGTGACTGATGGGAGTTTTATTGCAAATGTAAAAATCTGCATTCCTTTTTTCCTGCTTTGGCACATCAATGTTTTGGTCTTATACAACACATCCTAAAGCATGGAAGATAATAGAACTCTAATGTGCTTGATGGCTCTGCATCAAAGCCGGTCCATGCACCTTTGGCATTGACTTGGATGACAGAAATGACTGGATTAACGACACTCAGACACCCACTACCCAGGAAGGACAGAGCAAAGTCCCGGAACCATAAACAGAGTATATGTCAGTACAACACTAACTCCGCCAACATTTATTGAGCACCTATGTAGGCAAGGCTTAAGCCAGTACATCTCCTAGTGCATGAGTAGGTGTGAAATAAATTCTTGTTGAATGAATGGATGGATGGATTAATGGAAGTGTGTATACTGCAAATCACCAAGGAATCCATAATGCTTCCTCATTTGGAAACTGAATTTTCAAAAAGCAATCAAATCTAAAGGAAATTAGCTAGAAGAGATAAATATATGGCAAAACCCCAAAGATGTTAGTCCAGCTGCTGCAAATGTGACAAATGCACAAACCCAGGGGGAGTGGGTAATGACTTGGCTGCTAAAGAAGGAAAATCCACAGATTTAGCTCAATTTCAGGGAGAAAGTATTTGATCATCAGCCACAGGTATAAGCTGGATCATGCAGAGATGAGGTGAGGGTGGCCTTTGCTTTAGCCGGTGTGCTTTAGAAGCCTTGATGCCATTTTTCTCAATGGTGACCGGGTTTCTGTTGGGGGGGGGCAAGTTTAGTCTTGGGAAGAGGAGACAAAAAGAGCTTAGAGGTCCTGTTAGTCTTTCTCGCTGCTGTATCTCCATTAGCTAGCACAGTGCCTGGCACATGGTAGATGCTCAAAATATAGCTGGTGGATGAATGAAAACATCTATAAAGCACACTACCTATCTCTATTATGACAGAAAATGTTACCTTCATTACTGTGAAAGTAATATATAGTATGTAATTTACATATGGTGTCTCTACATTACTTCCATGGTTCTAGAAGACAACATTTCATCTGTATTTTTAGTCTATAATCTATACACTAGATGCCATAATGCAGAGGAGATTAACATTGTGTGGGCAATCAGAAGAAAGAGAAATGCCCTCAGACCTGGGGAAATTAGGAAAGATATTATGGAAGGGGAAACATCTGACACAGGTCTTCTAAGAGGTCTTCTGCAGAGGCAGAATCCAGACTGCTAGGACGGTGCATGAAACAGGCTGAGCAAACAAGAAAAAAAAAATTCAGCAAAACACAAATAAAAAGTAGTGTTTCCCCAAATGTATCCTAAGGAACCATTTACACAAAACCATCTGGGAATCACCATCCCTAGCCTACTGGGTCAGAATCTCTCTTGGTAAGGCTGATGAATCTAAATTCTAACCAACTTTCTAAGTCATTCTTATGAGCTACCTTTTGGAAGGTATTTCCAAAAGCACCAAGCTCACCATTTCATTTAATCATTTCAACTATACAAACAGGTAGGCATGATTACCCTCAATTTATGGCTGGGGATATTGAGGTTGAGGAGGTGACATGACTTGCCTGAAGTCACTCAGCCTGTAGGTTGAAGAGCTATGATTCAAGCATAAGACATTGAACCTTCAGTCTTACCCACCATTAGCCACTGCCCCTTTGAATGTAAGACTACAGGACAAGGTGTGTGAGGGGGATATAGGAACAGACTTTGAAAGAGTATGTTCTGATAATAATAGTAGTAGAGATCGATAAAGACAATGATGCTATTTTATATCTCTTAAAGGAAAGAAAGAACATACCACCACTCTGACTGCAGCTGACTTTATCAGGAGGCTCTGATTAATGAGCAAAGTGCTGGACTCTGCTTCCTAATAGATGCCTGTTCTATTACCAGGAGATTTCCATCTCAGCAGCACAATGCCATAGCGAGCTTGGGCAGCCCTGTGTTTGATCAGGCTCATCTTTTTTTTAAATAAAAAGGTCAGTAAGTACACGCATCCAGCAGAGTAACCCAGGGATCAAAAGATGAAGTTAAAGCAAAGGTTACATAATTATTGGGGTTCAGCTCAGCACTAGAATGTGAACTGTGTAGTTGGACATTTCATTTGCGGTCAGCTAGACAGGGAAGGTTAAAACAGCTGAGGTCAAAAGGCCAAGGTCATCAGTTCAACTGATCAAGGGAGTCAACCTTCCTTACTGTTTGATAGCCTCACTTGCCTTCCAACCCTATCTGGCCGCCCAAGAAATCCATGGAGGGGAGACCCTGTCAGGTTTGGTGATTCAGAGGTCCAGCCTGCTCCCTCCCTTTCTCCTGTTCCCTGCTCCAGTGTCAACTTCCATGAGCATCAGAGGACATTTTGACCACCCACTGGGAATAGCATGCCCTCATCTCTCCTCCCTGAGCTTCCACACCCCCTTCCTTGCCTTTACCTTTCTCCATGACTCTTAGTGATACCCAATATTATACTATCTCCCTATTTGTTCTTTTATTGCCTCTCTTCACTAGACTGTAAGCTCCATAAGGCTAGACACCTTTGTACTCCTGCATTCCCCAACATCCAGGGCTGTGCACGCCACATCACAAACACTGCCTAAATTGTTGAATGAAAAAACAATGCGTTGGCACAAAAGTGTCCTCTACTCCAAGGAGCAACTTCACTCTCAGTTCTAACTGCCTTGGCTTAGTGATATCACTTAAAAATAAAACCTTTGTTTCTAATTAAATTTCTCAAGATCTTTTTTCTCATCATCCCTAGGATAACACGCAGATGTTGTGGGGTGGTTTACTGGAGCCTCTGGTTTGGGCCAAGCTTCCCCTCCAGACCATCCCATGCTCCTTTCGGTCTTGTGTTTGTGCACCATACATTCTTCATGGTGACAATAATGTCCTGTTTTCCCCCACTTTCAGTTCTATATGCACCCTCTCATCCTGAAACACCCTTTCTTCTTCTTCCTTCCTTGCCTGGTTAAATTCTTGGGCATGAGTCCCCTGTCGGCTTGCACAGTACTTCCTGGGGTGGCCCTTCCTGAATTCTCAGGCTCTGCTAGCTTCCTTCCTACATTTCTCCATGGCATCCTGCCTTTCCACCTTCTGCCACATTTAAACATTTGAACATTTGTTCAGTGTTTGTCTTCCTTGTGGACTCCACTTTGTGAACTCTACCAAGGCAGGATGGTCTCTGATCCTGACATCAGAGTTCCCAGCATGTAACACAGTTCTGGAGTCAATGCTCAATAAATATTGCCTTTAAGAATGAATGTATGCACACATGAATAGCAGAGCCCCTGGGAGTTATCTCCTACTGAAATTACCTCCAAACACAAGACAAACAGACATCTCCATCCCCTGAGATGGAGTTCAAGGACACATGGATAACTTCCAGTCTCAGTGTAGGCAGCAGAGCCTCTTTCATTCCCTTCTTCTCTAGGTCCAGCCCCTCAATCAGCAGATTAAGTGTTCTTCTGATCACTCCAGGAGCTGAGGTCATTACCAAATCCACACCCTAAATGGTGGAGATATCAGGCACCTGGATCTTTTGCAAATGATTTAAGCCTCTAGCTAAGGTGAAAAAATTGCAACTAACTCAGCATCTAGAATGCAAGCAAAATTTGAAGCAATGTAGAGAACTGCACTGAAATTGCAAGTGAGAGGCCAAGTGGAAGAGGCCATACTAGCTTCATATCCATAGAGAACCTGGTCTGGAAACCACAGGGGAAGAAGAAAGGCGCTGAGTAGAGGAGAAAAACACATGGAGACTTTTTATTGCTTTTGTTTAACTCCAATTATAAAAATCATAAACACACGCAAAAATCTCCCATAATTAACCACCTAGAGATAACAACTTTTAATATTTAGCTGCATGCCCTTTTGGTACTGAGAAAGATGGGCTGGAGGCTGCACTTAGATTTAATAGCCAGCCTTCTTCACTTAGCAATGCAACACGATTACGTTCCAATGGGAGGCAGATGGCATCAGTTAAAAACATAGACTTTGTAATCAAAGGGACCTGCATTTTACTCTTGCTGAACCGCATACTATTTAGTTCTTTTGGCAAAATGCTTAAACCTTAATTTCCTCATCTACAAACTTAGGGGAGGGGCGCAGAATTGATCTGTGTCAAGCAAAATCAAATGAGGTAAAATCTGTAAGTTATTAACACTTGAGTCTGTTGCATAACAGATATTTGACTCGCTATCATTATTATTGGTATAACATAAGCAGTTACTTCTACCAACATCATTTCTGATGGCCAAAAGTGTTACAGTGAATGGACTCACTTACCCAATCCCCCCCTACTGTTGGAGATACACACTGTTATTTTTCTTTTCTGTTGGGTGGGGCTCTGGGATGAGCAGCCATGGCAAGGTCCCCAGGAGAAAAGAGCATGAGAAGCACGGCTACTTCCAGCAAATGTCCTAGTGCCAACAGTGGGCAGTGCCAGTGATGCGTGAGTTCCCAATGAGGAAGGAAGAGGAGAAGAGGGGATGACAGTTGGGACCACTCAAAGGAGGAAAAACAACCATTTTTCATTTTTACACTAACTGACCAAATCATTTCACTGGGTTGGAGATAAGAGTGATGGAGCAACCCACAGCAGCTAGGGTGATAATTTAAAATGTAACTCAGACATACTTTCTCCCTTAAAACAAATCCAATCCCTTTATCCTGGCTTGCAAAGTCCAGGATAAAAAATCTGGCATCTGTCTCTCTCTCTGACTGCCTCTCCTATTACTCTCCCTCTTTGCTCATACTAGTCTCACCATGCTGGGTTCCTTGCTTGTCTTGCAACTTGCAATGCTCATGCCTGCCTCAGGGTCTTTGCACTTGCTGTTCCTGGAGAGTTTCCCAGATTTCCGCATAATATGCTATTCATGAGTCAGGTCTTTGTACCTCCTCTGAAAGGTCTTCCCTGATTGTCTTATCTAAAAGAGCTCCCCTCTCCACCACTCCATCACTGTATAACCTCTTACATGTTTTGTTTTTCTTCACACCATTTACTTCTACATGGAAGTATACATGCATTTGTTTATTGTCAGTATTCCCTACTAAAGCATAAGCTACATATGGGGGAGCAGGGGCTGCTTGTTCATTAATGTATTTCCATTGTCTAGAACAGTCCCTGCAACATAGTTCGTGCTCATTATATATCTTTAGAATGAATGAATGAATCTCTAAGCTGGCTTAATGTGCTGGGACCAACATTGTCTATGGAGTAAAATAAGTTGACACATTTCTGGTCCTTGATATACCATAGCAGGTAAAGGCAGATTGAAGCATTCATTGGTATGCTGGCTACATCACTTCCTGGATGTGGACCTTAGGGAAGTTATATGACCTCTGTATGCCCCATTTCTCATATATAAAATGGGAATGACAATGACACCTATCTTATAGGGTTGGCGTAAGAATCAAATGAGAAGTAAGTGTAAGTAGGTTGCTTAGCAGAGGTCTGGTACTTAGAAAGCCCTCAAGAAAAGTTGTTTCCTATTATTCATCAATCAATTCATTAAATCATTCTCCCTTTTAAGTTTTCCAGTCATTTTTTCATCCACAGAGTTAATATTATTAAAATGTCCAGCTACCCAAAGCCATCTATAGATTCAATGCAACGCCTAACAAAATTCCAATAGTATTTTTCACAGATGCAGAAAAAAAAAATCCTAAAATTTATATGAAATCACAGAAGACTCCAAACTGCCGAAACAATCTTGAGGAAGAACAAAGCTTCACACTTCCTGACTTCACACTGTAATTACAAAGGTGTAGTAATCAAAACAGCATGGTACTGGCATAAAAACAGACATAGGCCAATGGAACAGAATGAAGAGCAGAAATAAACCAACACAGTCAAGTAATATTTGACAAGGGAGCCAAGAATACTCAGTGAGGAAAGGATAGTCTCTTCAGTAAACTGTGCTGGGAAAACTGCGTATTCAACTGCAAAAGAATGAAATCGGACCCCTATGTTACACCACTCAACAAAAATTAACTAAAAATGGATTAAGGACTTAAGTGTAAAGGAATTGGAATCATAAAACTCCTCTGAGAAGACATAAGGGAAAAGTCCCCTGACATTAGTCTTGGCAAGAGTTTTTTGGATAGGACACCAAAAAGCACAGCGATAATAAGTGGGACCACATCAAACTTTAAAGATTCTCACAGCAAGAACAACAATCAACAAAATGAAAAGGCAACCTACAGAATGGGAGAAAATATGTGCAAACCACATATGGGATAAGGAGTTAGTATCAAAATACATAAGGGACTCATACAACTCAATGGCAAATAATAATAGCAATAATACGCTGATTAAAATGGGCAGAAGACCCGAATAGACATTTTTACAAAGAAGACATACAAATGCCCAACAAGTACATGAAAATGTGCTCAACAACACTAATCATCCAGGGAATGCGAATCAAAATTACTATGAGATGTCACTTCACACCTGTTAGGATAGCTATTATCAAAAAGATGAGAGATAACAAATGTTGGCAAGGATTAGAGAAAAGGAACCCTCCTGCACTGTTGGTGGGAATGGAAATTGGTTCAGCCACTGGGGAAAACAATAGGGAGGTTCTTCAAAAAATTAAAAATAGAACTACCATATGATCCAGCAATCCCATTTCTGGGTAATTATCTCAAGGAAGTAAAATCACTATTTTGAAAAGATATCTGTACCCCTAATGTTCACTGCAGCATTATTCACAATAGCCAAGACATGGAAACGCCCTAAGTGTCAGTTGATGGATAAATGAATAAAGAAAATGTAGGGGTGCCTGGGTGGCTCAGTTGGTTGAGCATCTGACTCTTGATTTCAGCTCATGTCATGATCTCAGGATCATGGGATTGGGCCTGAGATTGAGAACCTCTCCCTCCGCCCCTACCCCCACTCCCTTGCTCATGCTCTCTCAAAAAAAGACAAAGGAAAAAGACGAGAAAATGTAGCATAGATACAGAATGGAATATTATTCAGCCACAAAAAAGGAAATACGGCCATTTGCAATAATCTTGAGGATCTTGAGGGCATTATACTAAGTGACATAAGTCAGACAGAAAAAGACAAATACTATATGATGTCACTTTTGTGTGGAATCTAAACAAGGCAGACTCAGAAACAAAGAGTAGATTGATGGTTGCCAGGATCTGGGGGTAGGGGAATGGAGAGATGTTGGTCAAAGGCTACAAACTTGTGGCTGTAAGGTGAGAAAGTTCTAGGGAGTCCAATGCACAGAACCCTGACTGTAATGAGTAATATTATATACTTGAAAGTTGCTAAGAGAAGTACATCTTAAATGTCCTCATCACCACCACAACAAAAAAAAAAAAAGGAAAGAAAAAGGTAATATGAAACATGTGTAACTGATCTTACCATGATAATCATTTTACAGTATACAGGTTTATCAAATCATCAGTGTGCTCCTTACTTTACACAATATTATAGGTCAATTATATCAATGGGGGGGACAAATATTCATCCATTTATCTGCGCATTTTTCAAAGATTTTCTCATTCTTTCACAGTTCGTGCTTCTATCCATCCACTGAATCCATCCACCCCCACATGTCCATTTCTCCATCTGTAGTTTAAACAAACATTTGCCAAACTTATTATGAAGGATGCTGGGGCAATGGTAGAAAGACTTCTAGAAGCATGAGACTGTAACAGCACCAGCACGTTTAGACACCCTGCTGAACCCAGTCCACTTATGCCTAGAGGCCCACCCAAGTATGTGCCCCTGTCCCCACACCCTGAACACCCCATCCATCCAGCCCAGAGGCACAGGCCCAAGACCCAGCGTCCATTCCTCCACCTCCCTGCAGCCTAGGGCCTCCTTCCCTCTCTCAGCCTGCACCAGCACCTAGTTTGCAAACATAGCTAATCCCTTCTGAGCCAGGGGAGCATGCTTTGCCCCAGCCCAAAACCCTAGTAAAACCTCTTCATCTGTCTCACACTGGGATGGCTGTTTCCCCAGGTGCCAAAAACACCCAATGCTGCAGCCACTTGCCCATTCCCCAAGTCTAGCTGTTATTCCTGAAAGTCTCAGTTTTTACACGTCCCTAGGGTAGGGAGACTAATAGGGCTCAAGAATGATGCTGAAGATAATCAAAATGATGATGGTACTAGAACCATGAATTTGGCTTTACTTGGTGCTTGGTACCAAGAGCCAGTCAGAGGGAACACTCACTGCAAATAACCAGCACAGCCATCCCACTCCTGCCGGCAAACTGTCTGCCCCGTTTGGCATGTAGATCAGTGAATAAAACTCCTAAATGGCTAGCTCCTAAATATTATAGGCCCATTTCACAGATATAGAAGTGGAGCTTTAGAAAAAAAAAATCACTCAGTAGGTAAGCAGGTCTAGGATTTGCTGAGTCCTGAGCTTGCTTGCCCACCCCTCATTTTGTGTATTCATGTGTTTATGGTGAACATATCAGCTTTACTGGCAAATCTCTTAGCTATGATTTTTTTCCCTATTTTTTTTTTATTGAAAAAAATTTCACCTAAAGGAGCTGGAGAAAGAAGAGCAAAAACAACCTAAACCCAGCAGGAGAAGAGAAAAAATAAAGACAGAGCAGAAATTGGGCGCCTGGGTGGCTCAGTGGGTTAAAGCCTCTGCTTTCGGCCCAGGTCATGATCTCAGGGTCCTGGGATCGAGGCCCGCATCGGGCTCTCTGCTTGGCGGGGAGCCTGCTTCCCCCTCTCTCTCTNTCCCCCCCCCTCTCTGCCTGCCTCTCTGCCCCCTTGTGATCTCTCTCCCGCTGTGAAATAAATAAATAAAATCTTTTAAAAAAAAAAAAAAGAGCAGAAATCAATGAAATAGAAACCAAAGAACAGCAGAACATATCAATGAAACTAGGAGCTGGTTCTTTCAAAGAATAAGATTGATAAACCCCTGGCCAGACTTATCAAAAAGAAAAGAGAAAGGACCCAAATCAATAGAATCATGAACATNATCATGAATGAAAGAGGAGAGATCACAACCAACACCAAAGAAATACAATTATAAGAATATATTATGAGCAACTCTACACCAGCAAATTTGAGAGTCTGGAAGAAATGGATGCAATCCTAGAGACATAAACTACCAAACTGAACCAGGAAGGAACAGAAAACCTGAACAGACCCATAATCGGTATTGAAGCAGTCATCAAAAATCTCCCAACAAACAAGAGCCCAGGGCCAGACAGCTTCCCAGGGGAGTTTTACCAAACATTTAAAGAAGAATTAATACTCATTCTCCTGAAACTGTTCCAAAAAATAGAAATGGAAGGAAAACTTCCAAACTCATTTTATGAGGACAGCATTACCTTGATCCTAAAACCAAAGACCCCATCAAAAAGGAGAATTAC
>LNAC01000016.1:3597405-3621921 GCA_002007465.1 Ailurus styani | reverse complement strand
CTCTCTCTGCCTGCCTCTCTGCCTACTTGTGATCTCTCTGTCAAGTAAAAAAAAAAAAAAATCTTAAAAAGGAGAATTAAAGACCAATATCCCTGATGAACACGGATGCAAAAATTCTCACCAAAATACTAGCCAGTAGGATCCAACAGTACAGTAAAAGGATTATTCACCACAACCAAGTGGGATTTATTCCTGGGCTGCAAGGTTGGTTCAACATCTGCAAATCAATGTGATATAATACATTAATAAAGGAAAAAACAAGAAACATATAATATTCTCAATAGATGCTGAAAAAGCATTTGATAAAATACACCATCCTTTCTTGATCAAAACTCTTCACAGTGTAGGCATAGAGGGTACATACCTCAATATCATCAAAGCCATCTATGGAAAACCCACAGCGAATATCATTCTTAATGGGGAAAAACTGAGAGCTTTTCCCCTAAGGTCAGGAACACGGCAGGGCTGTCCACTATCACCACTGCTATTCAACATAGTACTAGAAGTCCTAGCCTCAGCAATCAGACAACAAAAAGAAATAAAAGGCATCCAAATCAGCAAAGAAGAAGTCAAACTCTCACTTTTTGCAGATGCTATGATACTTTATATGGAAACCCCAAAAAAACTCCACTCCAAAACTGCTAGAACTCATACAAGAATTCAGTAAAGTGTCAGGATATAAAATCAATGCACAGAAATCAGTTGCATTTCTATACACCAACAGCAAGACAGAAGAAAGAGAAATTAAGGAGTCGATCCCATTTATAATTGCACCCAAAACCATAAGATACCTAGGAATAAACCTAACCAAAGAGGTATACTCAGTTTTCTGTACTCAGAAAACTACAAAGGACTCATGAAAGAAATCGAGGAACAAAGAAATGGAAAAACATTCCATGCTCATGGATTGGAAGAACAAATATTGTGGAAAATGTCTAAGCTACCTAAAGAGATCTACACATTTAAAACTTATCAAAATACCATCAATTTTTTCAAAGAAATGGAACAAATAATCCTAAAATTTATATGGAATCAGAAAAGACGCCAAAAAGCCAGAGGAATGTTGAAAAAGAAAACCAAAGTTAGTGGCATGACAGTTCCAGACTTCAAGCTCTATTACAAAGCTGTAACCATCAAGACAGTATGGTACTGGCACAAAAACAGGCAAACAGATCAATGGAACAGAATCCAGAGCCCAGAAATGAACCCTCAACTCTATGGTCAACTAATCTTCAACAAAGCAGGAAAGAAAGTCTAATGGAAAAAAGACAGTCTCTTTAACAAATGGTGTTGGGAAAATTGGACAGCCACATGCAGAAAAATGAAATTGGATCATTTCCTTACACCGCACACAAAAATAGACTCAAACTGGATGAAAGACCTCAATGTGAGACAGGAATCCATCGAAATCCTTGAGGATAACACAGGCAGCAACCTCTTCGACCTCAGACACAGCACCTTCTTCCTAGACACATCGCCAAAGGCAAGGGAAGCAAGGGCAAACATGAACTATTGGGACTTCATCAAGATCAAAAGCTTTTGCACAGCAAAGGAAACAGTCAACAAAACCAAAAGACGACTGACAGAATGCGAGAAGATATTTGTAAATGACATATCAGATAAAGGGCTAGTATACAAAATCTATAAAGAACTTATCAAACTCAACACCTGAAGAATAATCCAATCAAGAAATGGGCAAAAGACATGAACATACATTTCTGCAAAGAAGACATCCAAATGGCCAACAGACATGTGAAAAAGTGCTCAACATCACTTGGCATCAGGGAAATACAAATCAAAACCTCAGTGAGATACCACCTCACACTAGTCAGAATGGCTAAAATTAACCAGTCAGGAAACAACAGGTGTTGGCGAGGATACAGAGGAAGGGGAACCCTCCTATACTATTGGTGGGAATGCAAGCTGGTGCAGCTGCTCTGGAAAACAGCATGGAAGTTCCTCAAGAAGTTGAAAACAGAGCTACCCTATAACCCAGCAATTGCCCTACTGGGTATTTACCCTAAAGATACAAAGGTAGTGATCTGAAGAGGCATGTGCACCCCAATGTTTATAGCAGCAATGTCCACAATAGCCAAACTATAGAAAGAACCTAGATGTCCACCAACAGATGAATGGATAAAGAGGATGTGGTATAGCATAAGCCTGATGGTTCACAGATCTGTACCCCTAGGGCAAATAATACAGTATACATTAATTAAAAAAAAAGATGTGGTATATACAATGGAGTACTATGCAGCCATCTGAAAAACCCAAAATCTTGCCATTTGCAACAACGTAGATGGAACTAGAGGGTTATTATGCTAAGTGAAATAAGCCAATCAGAAAAAGACAATTATCATATGATCTCTGTGATGTGAGGAATTTGAGAGGCAAGGCAGGGTGTCGTGAGGGGTAGGGAGGGAAAAAATGAGACAAGAAATGACTGGGGAGGGAGACAAACCATAAGAGATGCTCAACTTCAGGAAACAGACTGAGGGTTACTGGGGGGGTGGTGGTGGGAGGGATGGGGTGGCTGGGTGATGGACACCGGGGAGGGTATGTGCTATGGTGAGTGCTGTCAATTGTGTAAGACTGATGATTGACAGACCTGTACCCCTGAAGCAAATAATACACTACATGTTCATTAAAATATATATATATATATATTAATAATAGTAATAACAAGAGCTAACATTTATTGAGCAGAGAACATGTGAAGATGGCACAATCATGAACCCATTTAATACTTGGCACAGAAGTACATGCAGCGTCACTCCCCTGTTAAGACTGAGGCACAGAGAAGTACCTGATCCATTATCAATAATTTAATATGCCTAACCTGTCTGTGACGGTTTTCTTATTTAGATGCCACTTTGGCTTAATTTATGTAAAAGAAAATTTATCAGAACTCCCACACTTTCACCTGTGACCTGACCCAACATAACCCAATTTCCCAGAGAAGACCCTAAGCTTCAATGGCTTAATTTTTCCCACCACTGAAATTTTCAGGGTACTAGTGCTTGCTCAATTAGGGACAGACTTTCTTTTTTTATCATAGGTAACCAATTTTTAAAAAATTAGCATTATTCAAAGTACAGTTAACACAAATGACAGCAAACATAATTGAATCTCTCTCTGATGATTTAGGAGATACTTCTGAATGTCACTTCCCTTTATTCAAGCCCATAAAAAAAAAAAACCTGGATAACAAAATTAAACCCTTGCCTTTGCTTGTTGGAACTTTCTGGGTATTACATGGTTGCAGGACTAAGTCAAACATAAATGCCAAATCTGGTTTCTTGGGTTGTTTATCAGAATCATCCGAGTCACAATGAATGATGTGAGAAGATACTCAGCTTTTTTGTCTGGGGTCAGTCTGCTGCTTCCACCCCCAGCAAACTGGTTATATGCCCAGATTGGCTCCCTTAGAAGCTGGACATTAGCTCTGAATTCCAAGGTGGCTGGGGAAAATTAGGGAGTTTTCATGTTTAGGAGATAATAATGCTCACCTAGCCGGAGCTCTTTTGACAATTTGCAATTTATATGTCACATATGTACTCCAGGGTTGTGTGCTTAGCATGTGACCAAGAATTGCTAAGTGTTAATAAGTTAAAAAAAATGCCTGAGCACTTGAGAGGAGCCAATACTCTATTCTTCTGGGTATCTCCTAAATATTCGGGCTTGTATTTGTTTTCATAGACACGGAAAACCAATTCTACTCTGTGATGTTCCTCTTCAGTGAACGAGTCAAGTCCCTTTTAGCAGAGGAATATCCAGAGAGAAGCAGGAGCGTGGAAGTCACAGGCTCAAGGAAGCTTCGGTGTCATGGAAATTCATGGGACCCAAAGGCAAAGGACTTGGATTTGTGTCCCTATTCTGTGAAGCCAGCCAGCACTGCTGGACACGGCTCGACAGTGTGTAATGATCTCAGGGAATCCACATCTCTTTAACTTCTACCTACTGACTCATTTGTTTCTTCTTCTTTTCAAAGATACCCTAAGCACCTCCCGTGAGCCTGGAGCTCTTCTTGGTGCTGAGGAAACACCAGGAACTGAATCAAACCAGAAGCCCAAAAGGTTCTAAAGGAGAAGGGCACAGTGAGACAAGAATGTGCAATGACCTTATCCGGTCTTGGGGGTAGAGAGGAGGGGGTTCAGAGAAGGCTTCCTGGGGAAAGTGACATTTAAGCTGAGAGCTGGAGAATAAAGGGTTAGAATCCACATTTTTCCTTGAACAGCAGAGAAAAGGTTTGTACTTGCCAAACATTTGAAGTCAGCTCTCTGACCTCATTTCCTATTACCTATTCTCTTACCCTTCTCTAGCCACTCTGGCCCACCCTGAGGATTTCTCTTCTTCCGAAGTAACATTCTTTTCTCTTTTACCATTCTGACCCACTGCCACCAGGCTCCATTTGTCCTAAACTCCTTAAAAGGATCATGCCCCATTAATTTCTCTTTGGCCACTATGCTGCCTGGATCAATGATGAGAAGTTCTGCCTTGATGGCAACAATAAGATTGGAATCTTCCTGGGTGCCCAAATCAAGAATGTTTTTCTCCTATTTGTTTGGAAATGTTTCTAGATCTCCACTGATGCACTGACCAATGTCTCAGATGCTAGGAGTTTCTGCAAATGGGTTTCCCCAGGAATCGGACACCAGAACAGAGTAGGAATGCAAACAGGTTATGGGCGAGTTAGGTGAAGGGGAGAGGGAAGAAGCTAGACTGTGCACGAAGAAGCATTAGATCCCAACACATTAGATCCCAACACAATCTAATCAAGTCTCCATAAGCCCATGAGGGGGCTCTGGAACAAAGACTAGGTAAAACAACCTTGAAAAAGAATAAAGTTGGAGGTGTCGCACTTCCTGATTTCAAAACTTACTACAAAGTTACAGGGAAACCCATAGAATGGTAGAAATAACTGCAAATCATCATTTGCAAATCTGTTAAGAGTCTAGTATCTAAATATATAAAGAACTTCTACAACTCAACAACACCGGCAAAAACAAAAACACCAATTTAAAAGTGACCAAAGGAATTGATTAGACTTTTCTTCAAAGAACATATACGACTGGCCAACAAGCACCCGAAAAGATGCTCAACATCATTAATCACTAGGGAAATGTAAATCAAAACCAGAAGAGATACCACTGGGATATAAAAAATGGAAATTATCAAGTGTTAGAAAGGATATGGAAAAATTGGAACCCTTGCACATTGCTGATGAGAATCTAAAACAGCGCAGTCATTATGGAACACAGTTTGGCTATTCCCTAAAAAGTTAAAGAACTTCGATATGACTCAGCAATTCCATTCTTAGCATTATACTCAAGAAAACTGAAAAACATATGTTCAAACTAAAGTTTGTACGCAAATGTCCACAGCAGAGTTATTCATAGTTGCTTGGAATTGAAAACAACCCAAATGTCCATCAGTGGGTGAACGGAAAAACAAAATGTGGTATTTCTATATAGTGCAATATTACTTGTCCACAAAAAAGAATAAAGTGCTGACACTTGCTACATGTGGATGAACCTCAAAAACATGACACTAAATAAGTCAATCACAGAAGACCACATATTACGATTCCGTTCACATGAAATGTCCAGAATCCATAGAGAAGAAAGTAGAACAGTGTTTGCCAAAGGGGAGAAGAGAGTGGGTAGTGACTGCTTAATGGGTAGTTTCTTTTTGGGGGTGATGAGAATGTTCTGGAATTGGATACTGGAAATGGTTACACAACATCGCAAATATACTAAAAACCACTGCATTGCATACTTTAAAATGGTTCAAAGAATGAGTTTTGTGCCATGTGAATTTTATCTCAATTGAAAAAGCGGGAAGAGAAGGAAGGGGTACAGGATATGGTGAGAACAATTTACGGGAGGGCCTTGTCACATCTGGGGTAGTCGCGGAAGGCCTGAAGAAGGATGCTTGCTTTGATTCTTCTCAAAGCCCATCTGCTGACTTCTGGGGGTTATCTTGCCCTGACCTCTAGGGCTTTGATGACTCAGGGGTCCAGAGGAGGATGACCTAGGCAGGAGCTTTTGGCCAGGCTATTTTATCCTCCCCAGCTGACTGTCAGGACAGAATAAGAGAAAAGGAAGGGAGCAAAGGACACACAGACATTATCTAGGGGGAGACAAAGGTGGTGGGGGGTGGCTGAGAAAACATTGTTTTCTTCCCTTTGTCTCCGAAGCCAGGTGACAGAGAATAGAAATGGGGAATGTAGATCAAAATGTAATTTCCCCTTACAAGCTGCGGTGCGGCCAGGGGCTGGGGAGGTAGCCTGCCCTGGGGAGCTGCTCACGCAGCAGTAAGTCATCGGCAGCTCTGCACAGAAGCGACGCTTATTAAAGGTCAAATGGAGCCAGCGGGGGAAGGGCAGGTGGAAGCAATAAAGGCGCAAGAGGGGGAGGGGGCTGGGTTTGATTAAGAAGTTGTCCCAAGCAGGGCAGAGGCCAGTCATTCGAGCCCGCGGGTGATGCTCCGGACAGCCACCGGGGACCCCTGGGCTGGAAAATGCTGCCTCTGTCTTCATGGCCCCCAAATTTCCCTGGCCCCATGCAAAGATCAATGGTGAATCAATAAAACACTGGCTTGTATAAGAAACAATTATCAGCGAGGCAGAAAACCAGCATTGGAAGCCCTCTGCTCCTGTCTACCTGCCAGTGAGGGGGAAAGGTTGCTAAACTGTCCGAGATCAGGTAACTTAAGAATGACCTAAGCTCACGGGTGCCCGAGCTGGGCCACTTCATCATCAACATCAGTTACCTCTACCTTCTGCCCAACATTCTCCATGGCCCACATCTTATTGTATCCTCTCAACAACATACACAGGAGCACTGCTACTATTCCCATTTTACAGTCAGGAACACAGAGGCTCAGTGAGGTTAAGTCACCTGCCGAACAGCACGAACCTAGTGAGAGGCAGAGTCAGGGTGGGACCCCAGTCGGTCTCACCGCACAGCCTTGCGCTTAACCAGGACACTTAACTACCTCTCACAATAATCATACGGTTATCGAGGGCCCCCCAAATGCTGAGCTACCATGTTTTCACTGATGTATACCAAGGTTTAATTTTTTTTTTTCACACGAAGGGTTACTTTCATTTATTTACTTGTTTATTTAACTTTTAAGTAGGCTCCATGCCCAATGTGGGGCTTGAACTCACAACCCTGAAATCAAGAGTCAGCTGCTCTACCAACCAAGCCAGCCAGGAACCCCCAGTTTATTTTCATTTTAAAAGAGCTGTGGATGGGGCGCCTGGGTGTCTCAGTTGTTAAGCGGCTGCCTTCGGCTCAGATCATGATCCCAGGGTCCTGGGATGGAGCCCCACATTGGGCTCCCTGCTCAGCGGGAAGCCTGCTTCTCCCTCTCCCTGCTTGTGTTCCCTCTCTTGCTGTCTTTCTGTCAAATAAATAAAATCTTTAAAAAAGAGCATGGATGAGCTCTTTTAAAAAAAAAAAAAGAAAAAAAGATTTATCTATTGATTATTTGAGAGAGAAGTTGAGGAGGGGCAGAGGGGGAGAGAGAATCCCAAGCAGACTCCCTGCTGAGCTAAGGGCCCTACTTGGGCTTTGACCCCATGACCCCAAGATCACGAGCAGAGCTGAAACCAAAAGTCAGATGCCCAACCGACTGAGCCTCCCAGGCACCCTTGGGCTCTTTTATAGGCCTCACTTAGATTGCCGGTAAAGTCTTCTTGGAAATCTTGAGAAGCATCCACCTTGGCAGAGTACAAGTTGGCAGAAAAAAATTTTTTTTTCCTCCTGAACAATGGAAGCAAGTCATTTAGGAGGTAAAGAGCCAGTAGAGTAAGAGTTCAGGAAATGTGTGTGTGTATGTGTGTTATCATAACAGGTCTCTCACATTAGAGAGCTCTAGGGCTTTTATTTATTTTGGCTTATAAATATACCTTTAATGACATTTTAGTTGTTTCCTGCTGACCTAGTAACATCTATGAGACTTGATCTTGCAAACAGTGGCTCTACCAGTGACAACACATGCTTCTGATGCCCAAACCACAGCCCCAAATTCATTCTTGACTGTGGCCCTAGGAGCCCAAGCACCTTAACACCACTCAGCTTCAAGCACCTACCTAGAACCCAGAATCTTCTCTGTGTCTCTGCCTCAGTGCTTTCTCTGATGCTGCAAGAATGTGCTCAGCCTCAGGCGGGTGAATCCCAAGCGCATGGGGCAGTTAACACCCTCAGGGCAACCCTCAAGCGGGTGACCAGAGCCAGTACGTAAATACCTTGCTTTCCTGCCCCCCATGCTTCCCACAGAGACTTCTGGGAGGCTGTGGGCATGCTCCTCAGATGCCATGGTTGAACTGAGCCTGACTGCCTCCAGGCTTTTCACCAGGTCCTGATTTCTCTCCCTGCTTCTTCACTTCTGTTCCCTGGGATCAGCTCTCAGATAAACCACCCTGCCCCCAGGTACTTAAAGTGAGTTCTGCTTTGGGGGAATCCCAAATAAGACCCCAAGCCTGTATCCTTCAGGAATGTAATTGCTATGGTAGGTGTATCAGTCAGGGTTCAATCAAAGCTGACCCCCTGGGAGGTATAGATAGGTTAAATAATTTGTCTCAAGCATGTGCCTTTCCTCAACTAGGATCGATTAAACAGTCTCTGCAAGGTTGTTGTCTTTGCATTTGATGCTCAAGTTTGAAATCTGGAGAAGGGCAGCCAAATGTGAAGGAGGTGGAGAGAGCAAGGACAAGGTGGAATCCAAGAGCACACACTGGAACCCACAAACTCACCAACTTGAACCCATGCCAGTTCTGCCTCTGACCTTGATGGTGTGCGTATCTTTAAGAAGTTGGTGCCCTTCATCAAGGGACCGAACATACACCTGGCCCAGGAGTCAAAGAAGCTGGAGGACCCATGGGAGTGTAACCTCACATCAGTGATGTGAACCCACGACCACAGGTGTGAGCTACAAACTGCCTTACTTGCCCTCCAGAACAAAACACAAAATGGTTACAGCTTCACTACCATCTTGCAAATCTCTCTACCACCTTTCAGATCTCTCACAGAAATTTCACTTGTGGCTCTGGAAACATCGTGGGGAGGGGATTCTAGGAAATGTAGTTCAGCCCAGCCAAGATGACACTTTACAAAGTCACCACAGTAAGTGATGCGTTCCTGCACTCTAAAACATTAGAATTGTGCAAGACCAGACCTCGGGACTCCTTGTACTTGGAAATGTCTCACCATGACTTAAAAACATTGCAAAAAGCAGCTTTTTCATTCTCAGCTGCTAAAGGCAGAGCTGCTGCATACAGTCACTGGGGTTGTGCACTGAACAATTCTAGAGTGCGATATTCACATGGATTATGATGGGAAGGGTACCCCACTGAGTGGGACCCTCCATGAAAACCAACCACACCCACCGACAAGAGCTTCAGCTGGTGACGGGGGAGCATATCTTAGGATAGATCCCCAGCCCCTATGAAGCATCCCATATTGACGGGGGTGGGGGAGGTTCGGGCAACCATATCTTGGCCAAAAACTAGAATGCCATTATTAACAAGACTAGATGAACTGGAAGGAAAGCCATTACTAAGAGGGGACAGGCAGAAGGTTCCAGTGAATAATGGTAGTATAAACAGGCAAGAGACGAAGTCCAAGGACGTAGCTTAAGACTGGTAAGAAGCAGCACATGACTCTGAAGGCCCGTAGAGAGAGTAGAGCCTGAAGGAGCAGACAGGCAAGAGAGAACCCCCTGAGGGTAAGATCCATTTGCACCTGCCCTTGTTCTCCAACTCAATTAGGCCACCTGGCTCTGGGTGGACTTCAACTTTATCTAACACAGAAGACCTCTGCAGGGGCATTTTTAAGGGTTCTGGAAGTGTTGGGAGTCAAGGCAGAAAGACAGAGCTGGATTTGTAACTGGTGCCCACCTGCTGTTTGTTCTTATCCATCGTCCATGCTCTGTTTCCTGAACATCCTGACAGTTTCCCTTGCGGAACAACTCTGCCCCAGCCTCAGTCCGTGGGCAGCCCAAATCAAGTCAAGAAAACCAGGGCTCATGGGCAGGGGAGCTAACTAGCTCAATGCCATACGACATGGCGAACCTGGGCTAAAACTCATCCCATTAAGCCTGGAGCTGTCACCAGCTCTGCGAGTTCGCCACCAAAAACGGTGAGTGAGCCCTAGATGGCAGGGCTGGGTCAGCTTTGGGGTGAAATTCAAACAGAAGCTGGAATCTGTTTTCTCACCGTTGTCCTCCTTCTCTTGCTCTGAGTAAACACTTGCATAGCACAAGCAGGGCGAGAACGCGAGCTCATTAAATCGCTAATTCTCTCCCTCTGTGCCATCCCCAACTCAGCCCCGAAGTCAGCAAAACCCGTTATCTGCGTAATCTGATTTTATGCCAGGCCGCAATTTATTTTTGAAATTTTTTTCCTTGTTGGATAATGGCAACTCTGAAAAAGCTCTATTGATTTCTTGACTGCAGGTTTATCGGGGCTGAGTCAGCCCAGCCCCCGGCCAACTGGAGTCTCCATTCAGATCTTTATCTCGTCAGTTCCGAGCTTGAAAGACCAAGTTTAGTTAAGGCCGTGGGGATGGGTCCTGAGGGCTGCATTTATACTTATAATGAAACAAAATTAGAAACTACTTTAGGTCTTAACAACCACTGTATTCACCGTGCTTTATTATACACAGAGGAGGGAGGGAGCAAACAGGGGTGAAGTTGGTACTTCACACACGTTTTTGTGGGTCTAACGACAGCCATATAACTTGGGGCAGGGCAAAGCAGACAGAAAATGGAAACTTTTCCCTGACCTTGACATTGTGTACTGAAGTGCTCAGCATCTGCGGGTCTGTACTTCACCCCCAAGAGGGGGAAATATCTTCTACCTTCCTTATGACATCACAGACATATCAGCAAAATACACAGTCCTCAGTAGAAAAATACTTGAGAATAGATGGTCATTATCTACACGTTCCCCAGACTGAGCTTGCAACACCAAAGGGGCTCTTAACATCTTGCTGCTTCCAAGAACCTTTCCTTCATTTTGCGTTTCATTATTCATTCAGAAAACATTCACTGGGCAGATACGAAAGGTATAAATTATTTCCACCCACACTTACCCTCTCTTCTTAGGCAACCAGGCCACACCTCTCATGAGCCGCTCACATGCCCTTGGCCCACCTTCTTGGCTTCAGCTGCTGCTGCAACAAATCACCTGTTCACAGGGGTATTCTGCCCCATCTGGCTTTAGCTAGCCGCACAGTGTACCTCCTGCTTTCTGTCCAGGGCTTGAGAGCCATTCTGCTGCGTGCACAAAACTGGAGATGAGATGGAGTAAACACCCTTCGGGGCAACCCTTGACCAGTGGAGGACAGGAGCTGGTGGATAAGTCTGGAGGACACTTCTGGGGTGCATTCTACACAGGCTTCCGAGGATCTCTTCTGGGTATGGGCCTCACTCGCCCACCTCGGCTTAGTAACCACACCTTTGGACTGGGTTTCGCTCCTTCTCTATTTCCTCTCCTGTTCCCCGGCGTCCCTTCCCAACGAAACTACCAGCGTGCAAGCCCTTCTCTCAAGCTCCGTTTTCAGGAGAGAATCCGAGCTAAGCCCTCCTTACTGCAAAGAAATAGTCCCAATAGCTTGAGCAGCGGACCACGTGATCCCACCCCCTGCTTCCGGCTCCAGCTGATTGGCTCAGGAGTGACCACCTGACAGGAGTTAAAAACCAATCAAGTTTTCTCTTCCACGGGGATTCAGAATGGAGATGCTAGTCAAGCTCCACGTGATGTTCAAAGTGGAACCCTTGGGGCACCTGGGTAGCTCAGTCAGTCAAGCAACTGCTTTGGGGCTGATCCTGGGACCCTGGGATCGAGTCCTGCTTCTCCTGCTCCCTCTGCCCGCTGCTCCCCCCGCTTGTGCTGTCTATTAAGTAAGTAAGTAAGTAAATAAATAAATAAATAAAATATTTTTTTTAAAAAAGTGGAAAGCTTTATAAAGCCCGGTAAATAAATAAATAAGTAAAATCTTAAAAAAAAAAAAAAGCTTTATAAAGCCTGGTCTGGGGACATCCATATGCCCACGAAAAGGAGAAAGCCAGTTTGCAATGAAAAATAAAGAGACATCATGCCTCCTTGAGGAGACACAGAGTGAAACTGCTAGTTTCTAGTCCCTTTCTTTCTTTTTTTTTTTTTCCTAGTCCCTTTCTTTTTCAGCGTTCAAGTTCCTTGCAGGCCCAACTTTTTTCCCCACTCTTGGATCCTCTGGGACAATTTATCCTTCCAATAAATTCATTTTTCTTTTTGAAAGCCTGAGTGAGATTCTGTTATGTGCCAACGGTTTTTAAATCAGAACATTTTCTTAACACAGCCAGGCACTGTGTTAAGCTCTAAACTACAATGATGAACAGGACATAGCCCCTGCCTTCAAAGAGCTTAGTATCTAGCTAATTAAAAAAAAAAAAAAAAGACACACAGAGAAAGTAGTTCACAACATTTCCTGTGCTGTCAGAGAGCTAATCCTTTTCATCAGAGGACTTGTGTTTTACCCCATATAATTAATTTACTCATAATCACTGCAACATTTCCTAATCTTTGCCATGTGCAAGACGCTATGCCTTATACATATCAGATCTTTTCACTCTTGACTGAAGCGGTTCATTTATTTAATGTCAGGGATACAACAGTAAGTAAGATCATTTCGAGTTGTGATAAGTGTTGTGAAGGGAATCGATCAGGTGATGTGACAGAGCGCTGAGAGCCAGGTCAGAGAGAGGGGTGAAAACCATTGTAGATGGAGAGAGGAGAGGGTCAGAGAGAGCCCCTCTAAAGAACCAACATTTTCACGGAGGCTTACAGAATGAGAAGCAAGTAGCTGTGCCAAAAGCGAAGGAAAAAACTTTCTAGGCAAAGGGAAAGGAAAGTGCAAAGGCCTGAGGTAGGAATGAAATGAAAGACCAAATGAATGACTAGACTCCAAAAAGGACAACTGTCCCTGACCCTTGAATCACATCTGTCATTTCCAGGTCTTTAGCTGCACAGGGAAATTTTAAAAATATGCATGCTTAAGTTACTCCCCTAGAGATTTGATCAGTCTGGAGTAGAACTCAATCACGTGTGTGTTTTTAAGCTCACCAGCAATTCTAATGCATAGGAAGGATGCGGAACAACTTGCCCAGATATACAAAGGTGCAGTACAATTTACATAAAAAGGAAGCAAGCATGACGGGGAAATGGGATGATTGAATGTCTCCCAAATCTTGGATCGATTCCTTGGTCCTATGGCCGTAGTCTGTATCCAGAAAACAATCTCTCCAAATGTGAGTTTCTGGAAACTGCATGAAAGGATGTAGATACAACCCAAGCAGGAAGTGCTTCACTATGAGAAACTCTGTCGGTGTTGCCAGACCTTCCCCCAGGCTGGGAAAGGCTCCCTCCTCTCTGCTTCTCACCCCCTGCCATGCTTACCCCTATAAAGCACTTATCACATGGTGTCTCTATATTTGCTCATCCAGTAGAATTCCATGAAGGCAGGAATTGTGACTTTTTGCCTGTGGCATCTTATGTACCTCTCAGGTCCCAGTTTAGATGCCACTTCCTCCAGGAAGCCATCCTTGACTTCATCCTGATACGGTTTAGAGGGCTCCGTTTACTATACCACTTGTTGCCCTAATTATAACCGTATTTCTGTATGTCTCCCTCACTCGTCTGGGAACTCTTTGAGTCTGTTGCTACCAAACTCATTGATTCATTCCACAAATATCTATTGATCACCTTCTATATGACACATACTGCTCTAGACATCGGGGATACAGCAGTGAAGATAAATGGACCTGCTCTGTTGGAGCTTATGTCACCCTGGTGGGAGGACAGACAATACGCTTGTAAAGGACACATTATGTCAGACAGTGATAAGTGCTCTCGGCATGATGGGAAGACATGGGATGGTTTTAAATAGAGGAGGAAAATGACCTCACTTTCCTTTGAAAAGCATCACGGTAGATTCAATGCTAAGAAGAGTGCAAAGAAGTAAGGACAGGGGCCAGAAGGCATGTTATGCAGCTGCCTCAGTCAGCCAGCTGAGAGTGGTTCAGTTGAAGTGATGGTAAGAAGTGGGCTGGTTCTGGATCTGCTTTCGGTGCTTTTTATTGAGGTGGGATTGGCATACAATCAGCTGTATGTACCTGAAAATAAAATCTGATAAGCTTAGGAGTCTGTATATCCTTGTGAAACTATCACCACAATCAAGGTAACAAGCACACCCACCCCCCAAAAGGTCTCCTCATGCCCCCTGGCAACCTCTCCTGCCTCCTCCCATACCCAGGCAACCACTGATGTGCTTTCCAGCACTCGAGTAGGAATTTTCTGGAATTGTGTATAAATGGCATTATACGGTACTATTCTACCTTTGGCTTCTTTCACCTGGTGTAATTGTTCTGACATTCATTCATGTTGCAGGGACCAAGCGCTTGTTCCTTTTTCTTCCCGAATAGTATTTCACTGTACAGACGTACCCCAGTCTGTTTATTCATTTACCTGTTGATGGACGTTTGGATTATTTTCCAGATTCTGGATATATTTTGAAGGTAGAGATGAAAGAATTTGCTGGTGGAGAGTCTGACATAGTCCAGAAAGGGCAGAACCACAGGTAACTTCCAGCTTCTCCGCTTGATCTGAGAAGGTGAAGTTCCCAGTTACTGAGGTGGGAAACCCTACAGGGCTAGGGAGGTGGAGGACCTCTAACACACCTGGCACACAGTAGGAGCTTAATAAATGTTTGCTGAAGAAAGGAGGGGGATAGGGAGGATAAAAGAAAGAAGTGTCAATCCAGTTTGGGGTGCTGGTAATACAAATCCTGAGCTTCAAGCCAAGCTACACATATTCCCTCTTTTTCCACATCCCCCACCTCTCTACTGGAGCCCGGGCAGTCATAACTATAAAGAGTCCTTGGGCACAGAGGAGGTAGAAGGCAGATTCAATTAGAGCAAGGTCCCTCCTTCTCCAGTGGCCTGGGGTCCAGGAAGCACTGTTTTCTCCCCAGCATAGGGCTGAATGCACGACTGTCCTCTCTGGTTTGTGAACAATAAGCTACCAAATTACTCTCTGCTTGGCAGATCCACTTGAGAAGGTGGCACTAAGAAGTCCCTTCCCTCTCCCCCACTTACCCTGAACTCCAACTTGGAATGTGTCTGATACTTCACCAGGGCTGAACCCTGGTGTGAACTCTTATTAAAATCCACCTATACTAATTTTTTAAATGGCAAAGGATATAAAAAAGCAATTCATAAGAGAATAAGTACAAATGGCAAAAAGGAAAAAAAAAAAGCCCCCAAAACCCATAAAGGAGGTGGGATGCCCAGTGTCACTATACTCAAAGAAATAGAAATTCCAACAATCTTGAGAAAAAAGTCTTTTCCCTATCCAATTGGCATGACTAAAACAAATGCAAATAAGCTAGCATTGGCAAGAGCGTGAAGACACAGACAGGAATGTACTTTGCTGGTAGAAGTGCAAATTGGTACAACCATTCTGGAGGAAGCTTAAAAAGGAGCCATAGTCTCTGATCCAAAAATTCTACATTTAGGAATTTGTGCCGGGCAAATTGTTATGGATGTCTGTAAAGACATTTATCATATCATTATCTATAATAGGAAATGTCAGTAACAGCCTTAACATGTAAAGAAATCATGACACTGCCCATCAACAGAAGAACAGAAAATGCACTGCGTATATTCATACAACAAATTATGCAGCACTGAAAATGAACAGACTTGTACTACATGCAACAACATGGATGAATCTTTCAAACATAACATTAAGTGAAAGAAGAAAAGAATACATAGAGGATGAGTCTATCATATAAAGCTCAGAAACAGGCAAACTTAAACTATACTGTTTAGGGATGCAAACACAAATGGTAAGACTCTATGGAAAAACAATAAAGTGGTGTCAATAAAAGACAATACAGTAGTCAATGCGAGGGAGGAGGGAGGTACATATATGGAGGTCCTGGAGTTCGGCGAGGATTTATTTCTTGCCCTGAGTGGCAATCATGTGGGTGTTTAAGTTGCGGTCATTCTTTACGCTGTATTTTCCCACCTCAGCCCTTTCACTGCTAATCAAGATGAGGAAATAAGATTCTTTCCTTCAAAGTTTATGATGGAACCACACAGGGCAAAGTTTCACCATTTGTATCTAAAGATTCCAACAAGCTTAGCATGAATAATTTGTCTTTAAGACTTCTCCTCTTAGACCTTTAGAAGATCTAAATTGGCCCTACTTTGATAGGACTGTCCTGGAAGATAACAGGACCACCCCATGTCTGAATTTGCTGAAATTAGGCATTAGAGGCAGAGAGAGAGAGAGAGAGAAGAGGAGGAGGAGGAAGGTGAAGAAGAGGAGAGAGAGGGAGGGGAATGGAGGGACAGAGAGAGAGGATGGCATAGCTGAAAGAGCTTTGCTAAAGTTCTGCTCTTTATTTAAATAAAAATGTGGCGGAGCTGGGGGCAGTGGTAGAGGAGAGAAAGCAAAAGAACTCTGCTAAGCGCTAAACCCTGTGCTGGACGCTGGGGAAGAACAGGAACTGGCCTTGGAAACTGATCATGCCAAGGAAGGAGGCAAGACAGCCGTGAAATCAGTCCACTTTGCGAGGGGAATCAAAGTTTGAGGCCATACAAGAAAAAGGAAATTCGTGTCTGTATTTCTTCTCTGAACCACTATTTCTATTCCAGCCCAGTTCAGCAGGTGTTCGGAACCACCTGGTACCCAGAATGAAAGCACTGCTTCCTTCTTCCTGCTTCAGCACCTAAATCCAAGTGCACGTCAGTGCGTCTACGGCCTCCTGCAAGGAGGTAACAAGGCTGCCGTCCACGAGAACAACTGGCTCTCTCTTGTCAAGAGCACGTGGCGGCTCAAGCCCTCTTCAGGTTAAAGATACTCTGCACCTAATTCAGAAGCTAAAGTGTTCGTTTATGATTATCATCAGTCAAAACAACAGCAGTGGCCCCAACAAGGAGGAGGAGGATCGTGAAATTTATTAAGGACTTAAGAGTGCCAGGTACTTAACTTGAATTACTTCATTTCCTCACATAACAAATAGGTAGTGTTTAAAATATTATTGACATACCCATTGTGCTAATGAGCAAACGGAGGAAGGGAGAAGTGAAGCTCCTTAATCGAGGTCACACAGCTGGTTGGTGGTAAAGTTTGTGCGGGAACCAGGTCCTCCTGATACAAGGACTGAGCTAAGAGGTACCGTACGAATACGATCGTGGTACAGGTCCATCCTCCATGAGGGAATCTTAGCCATTTTTCCTTCTCTGTTCACTCAAGAACCACTGATTTGTGAATGAGGGGCTCTCCAGGCCAAAGGGGTAGTAGAGCAGGGCAGAATTAGAGGGCTACTGAATTACTTTGGTGGCTTATTCTCTGACAGTGATTGTGGGGCTTAGGGGCATGGCCAAGCATCTTATATCCCAGAGACAGGCGACTGCATGCCTGGTGTCATCGTCATTTGCAGAGTAATCTCCACCCTCTCTTTCCCATTGGCCAGGGTCCTGGACATTGAAATTGCTGGGAGGAGAGGGGTAGAAGGGAAATTCTTGGGCTCCGTCACGTTGCTGGAAAAGGGATTGGATTAAGGGTAGCAATTAAGAAGGGATAAGAGAGACAGAAGATTCCATACCATGGGATATTTCCTTCATCCCTTGTGTCAAAGTGATGGGACTTCTGCTGTCTCCCATCGAGTCACCTTCTGCACATGCTTTGGAGCCAGGCTACAACACTGTGGCTCATTCTGATGCTTCTGGAGTTTACCTTCCCTGAGGTAGGCCTTGGAGAGGAAAATAGGACTGAGCAAAAAGATCAAGAGGATAAGCAGACCTAGGAGGATTGAGAGGGAAAAGGGTAAAGTCATATAAGGGTTTCAAGAGTGGGTCTGATAAACAACAGCAACAATACTGGTTAAGCACTTACTAGATGTCAGCCTCAGTGTTTAATCCTTTACCTTGATTATCCCATTAAAATCTCACAAGGAACCCAAGAAGTAGATGTGATTCTTCGCTCCACCTTACAGATGAAGGCTTAGCGTGGTATGGTTACATTCCCATTGTACACACTGGTAAGCTGTGGATTTGGAGTCCCCGATGCATCTGTTCCCAACAGTCCATGCTTTTAGCATTACAAGAAACAGCTTCTCAACTCAGAACAGTTAATTCTGAAATGAATATTTAGATCATGGGCAAAATTTTAGAAACAAAATAGATGAAGAGAGGAGAGAAAGAGAAGAGAAATCATCAGAGTACATTATGAATTGTGAAATATGAAGCAAATATCAAACAAATATGAACCTGTGTTCCTATGGTATGTGTGCACACATGCATCACCGGGTTTCAATGTAAAATGGTCAAAAAAGTTTTAAGAAACATTGCTCTGAGGTCTCTGGTGTCCTCATTCATTCTTTCAACAAAAACAAAGTTGCAAATAGGTATGATCTGCTGTCCGAGGCATAGAAATGTAATTATGAACACAGGCACCTTCCCCAAGGAATCCAAGTCCAACATAGCCATGTGTAAAGAGCTATGGGTGGAGGAAGCTCTGGAGGCTGAAGGGAAAGCATATGGAGGAGAATTCTTGGGGAAAGCTTTGCAGAGAAGGGTCCCCATGAGCTGAGTCCTGAAGTTGTAAAAGCACATAGGTAATGAGGGTCCAGGCAGAAAAAACTGCTTTATCATCCATCTGAAAAAGGGGAACATTGAGATGGGCTAGGAATCCATCCCCACGCTTGCTTCATGATAATAATATTGGATATTTATTGAGGACTTACTATGCGCCAACATAACTGACCCCACTTTACAATCCCAACAAACATACAAAGTAGATCCAGGATTATCAGCTTTAATTTACAGAAGAGGAAACAGAGCTTAGAGAGTGATTTCTCAAGGTCACAGAATGGATAAAGGCAGGACCAGGATTAATACCTAAGCAGGAAACTTCAGTGTGCATGCTCCTAATCACTACTTTATTCTCCCTCTCTAACCAAATCATTAAAGAATTTGGAAACAGGAAAGGAAAAGCAAGAGTGAGGAATGGTGTAGAGGTCAGGTGACCTTGAGATCATCACCTTGTAGACATAATCCCAACAAGCCTGTAAGACAGGTATGATTATCATTCCAGTTTATGGATAAGGACAGTGAGGCTCAGAGTGGTGAGGTGATGTTCTTCTCAACAACCACATCCTCTGGTTCTGGGTCCCCACTGCCCAGGCTCCTGCATCCTGCCCCCCCTGCTCCAGAAGCCAGAAAATCCCCTTCCTCTCAGGCTCTTTTGGGGAAGCCTTCACCACTGGCCTATCTGACGAGGTGTCTCGTCTCTGCCTGGGAAATGTGGAAGGCATGCACCAGTAGTCCCGAGCCCCAGAGGAGGAGAGGCCACTAATTAGATGAGTCTGTTCTGGTATCTGCTCAGACTCTAGCAGACAGATGGGGATGAGACAGGAATCCCAAATCACCCTGTTTAAGGGCCTCTGAGTGTGGTGCCCAAGTAAGATGACATTTCTGAAAAATGGCTATGGGGTCTGAAAAGAGAGAGTAAGGAAGGGCTGCAGGAGGGAAGAAAATCTGGGCTGTGGGTAAAGAGTTGATCCTTTCTCCTTCTCAAGGCAAAAAACCCAAGACGAGCATTCATTGACCCGGTTTTAAGTTCTGGGAAGGACTGGCATGAAGAGTTAGCTTTGTAAAGTGGGAAAAGCCCAGAGTAGAGGCACAGAAGACAGGGTATGAACTCTTAGTTCCCCTTTCAGTAGCTAAAGGTATCCTCCTCTATAAAATGGGTATAAAATTGGCCCCATCTACCATGGATAATAGTACTCACTGTGGGCCAGGTCTTGGTCTAAAGAAAGTGCCACCTTTCATAATTAACTAGTTTCATCCTCGAAACAGTCTCAGGAGATAGACATGTTCACCATCATTCCCATTTTACTAAGTACATATCATACCCCTGTGCTCTCAGTCCTTCTGGGATTGGGTTCATCAGCCCCATTGTACAGACGGGGGAGCACTAGGGCTCGGGGGTCTGCAGTCATGTGCCCATGGTCCCACAGAGGCCAGGATTCCACCTGAGGGCAGGCTGACTCCCAAGCCCACATATATAGCCACCACACTCATGGTTCCCATCCGGAGAACCAGAAACATTACCTTGAAGAAACATCACCTTGGAGTGCTAAACACTCGGATTTCCAATTCCATTCTTAGAGCTGGCCTTGAGTAGGTCCCAGGAGTGTGTACACTTGATTCTAGTTATTAGTGATTCTAGTTATTAGTCACTAGCCAAAAATGACACGTTAGAATTACATGACATAAGGAAGGAAAGCGTTAGTAACTTCAAAGTGCTGTGAAAATGCTATAAAGGAGAATTTTCAGAGTAACCTGTTTCATTATTATTAATAGTAACCAAACCAACATAAATGTTGAGGCATCAGCAAATGTGTGCTAGGTTCTACAGGGCGTAATAGTGGAGAAACAGAAGACACAGTGACCGAGCTCCAGAAGCTGGCAGTCCAAGAGCAGAGATTAAGGGTGGGTTTGGGTTTTTTGGGTTTTTTTCCTAGAAGTGACTTACAAAAAGGACATGTCGAGAAAGAACAAGATAATTCACACTACTGTCAGCATAGAAAGCCAGTGGGTTTTCACTTATCCACATGCATGAAGCTGAAGGCTGCTAACATGTGTCAGAGAGTGGACAGAGGGGTTGAGAACATTCTAACGAGCAGGGTGGAGGGGCTACATTAGACTCAGAGCTTAGTGTCTGGACACAGAGGTGGGGGGTTCTGTCAGATATGTGATGGAGCTGGCAAAAGAACAGTTACCGATCTACTGGTTGTCTGACAGTATGTGGAAATCACCCAACTGTCATCAAGATAGAAAAGAAAAACAAACACTACAAGCCGTTTAGTATTAACTCAAATCAAACTGCGTCTCCTTGGCTGGTGTTCGCTTGCACTGATGGAAGCCACAACTCTGCATTCTTAGGAACAATACATTTCTCTCCCTCCTTCTACATTCAATGTATAATACATTTGTCCATGTCTCTTTCAGTCTGCTGTGATTCACTGGAAACCAAACTGAAACAAAAGATTCCGGGCATCCTGTCCGTTGACAATACTGGCAAAACGTTTCCCAATTTCCTAGTGGTTTTCCCAGGATCCAAGCACACATCTTGAACCTAAAGACCAAAGGAAGGCTGGGGAAACCTGCATTTTTAATATGATTCCCCAGTTGACTTGTTTATGTACCTAGGCTTGAGGGACTCAAGGGACCTCAGAAAATGAATTCATTCATCCAGCATTTACTGAGCACCTACTAGGTACCAGTGTCAGCCCCAGAGACACAATGATGAACAAAATCACAGAGGGTCCCCAACTACATGGAATCTAGAATCGAATGGGCTCCATGGAAGTGACATACACAGTCCAAGAAATGCATGTCATTTACATGTGTTGTATAAAAAGGAATAGAGAACTATGATGGTCAGCCATCAATGGGAAGTAGGTGGCCATTTTCATGGGGACCTAGATTAAGTGTAAACCAGGAAGAGAGTGAGGTAAGGGTGAGAATTCAGGTGAGGGGAAGGGGAGAATCCAAGACTGGAGGCCGAGAGGTTCCCAAGGAACAGAATGAAGACCAGTGGGGCTGCGGCACTTTGATCCAGGTAGAGTGTCACAAAACCAGGCAGGGGTGGCGACAAGGGCCAGGTTCACATGTATTAGGAGATGAGGTTCTATCTTAAGAGGCAGAAAGAAGCTGCTGGAGGGTTTTAAGAGGCAAGTCACATGCTCTGAATTTACAGCCTTTCAAAAACGTCATGGGGCTTCCTGCCAGTCTTGCACCATTCATGCAGTGCCCATGGATGAGATTCCACTCTGCAAAAAAACGAAGAGTGGATTTCTTTCTAGAATCACCAGAGGAAAATCAGCTAGGAATTGGGCTCTCTAGCCTCCAGCCTCCACCCCTGTCCCACAGAGAAGGTGAACACAAGTCCCTTTTAAAACGGAGGGGGGGTGGGGCACCTGGGTTGCTCAGTGGGTTAAAGCCTCTGCCTTTGGCTCAGGTCATGATCTCAGGGTCCTGGGATCGAGCCCTGCATCAGGCTCTCTGCTCAGTGGGGAGCCTGCTTCCTCCTCTCTCTCTGCCTGCCTCTCTGCCTACTTGCGATCTCTCTCTGTCAAATAAATAAATAAAAATCTTTAAAAACAAACAAAACAGAATGTGGGGTCAGGACAGGGACAGGAAGGAATAAAACTATCAACAAGGGCCCTGCCTCCCCTCCCACTACCTATTCAATTCCACACCTGCTGGAAATCAATCTCTCTGCTGTGTTCTCCAGAGAGCAAAGTTGTCAAGAGCCTATTGCACTCTATAAAGAGCTTCTCAAACTCAACACCCATAAAACAAATAACCCAGTCAAGAAATGGGTAGAAGACATGAACAGACATTTCTCCAAAGAAGACATCCAAATGGCCAACAGACACATGAGAAAGTGCTCAACATCACTCGGCATCAGAGAAATACAAATTAAAACCACAGCGAGATACCACCTTACACCAGTCAGAATGGCTAAAATCAACAAGTCAGGAAATGACAGATGTTGGCGAGGTTGCGGAGAAAGGGGAACCCTCCTACACTGTTGGTGGGAATGCAAACTGGTGCAGCCACTCTGGAAAACAGTATGGAGATTCCTCAAAAAGTTGAAAATGGAGCTACCCTACGACCCAGCAATCGCACTACTGGGTATTTATCCTAAAGACACAAAGGTAGTGTTCCTCAGGGGCACGTGCACCCGAATGTTTATAGCAGCAATGTCCACAATAGCCAAACTATGGAAAGAACCTAGATGTCCATCAACAGATGAATGGATAAAGAAGATGTGGTATATATATACAATGGAATATTATGCAGCTATCAAAAGAAACGAAATCTTGCCATTCGCAACGACATGGATGGAACTGGAGGGTATTATGCTGAGCGAAATAAGTCAATCAGAGAAAGACAATTATCATATGATCTCTCTGATATGAGGAACTTGAGGGGCAGGGTGGGGGGTTGTGGGGGGTAGGGAGGGAAAAATAATGAAACAAGATGGGATGGGGAAGGAGACAAACCATAAGAGACTTCTAATCTCATAAAACAAACTGAGGGTTACTGGGGGGTGGGAGGGTAGGGATAGGGTGGATGGGTTATGGACATTGGGGAGGGTTTGTGCTTTGGTGAGTGCTGTGAAAGATTTAAGCCTGATGATTCACAGACCTGTACCCCTGGGGCAAAGAATTAAAAAAAAAAAGAGCCTATTACACAATAAACTCTGAGGAAGAGTCTGGGGGAGGCCCCTGGGGGAATGGCCATGCTGGGCCAGAGAAGGCCAGGTCACCCCAGGAATGTGGGTGGTAAGTATTTAGGATGCTGCAGTGGACATCCTGCTGTGTCTGCCCAGCACCTGGGCCTCTTTCTAGTTCGGGTGGGGCTGACATGCTTGGCTCTGAGACTGAGGATGGATGAAGACCAGCCAACCACATGTACAGTTATTGATTGACTAAATGACGGAGCTATGGCTCAATCAAGACCAAAGGGGTTCTAATCTTTGACTTCTAGGGAAATACGTGTCAGACAGAGTACTCTTTTTTTTTTTTTTTAAAGGATTTACTGAAAGGTTGGGATGTAAGCCTGCTGGTGGCCTTCTTGTCATCACAAGGGGGCACCTGCCTGAGAATGAAGGCCACGTGGAAGAAGAAAGAGCTGGGGGCGTCTCGGTGGCTCAGTGGGTTAAGCCTCTGCCTTTGGCTCAGGTCATGATCTCAGGGTTCTGGGACCGAGCCCCACATCGGGCTCTCTGCTCAGCGGGGAGCCTGCTTCCCTCTCTCTGCCTGCTGCTCTGCCTACTTGTGATCTCTCTCTCTCTGTCAAATAAATAAATAAAATCTTAAAAAAAAAAAAAGAGCTGAGATGGGGGAGAGGAAGCAAAGAGAGACACTTTAGAGGATGTCTTCTGAATCTGTGGATCTACTGAAACAACCAATGTTTCAGTTGTATGGATAAATAAATATCATCTTTTTGTCTAATGCTCTTTGAATTGTGGTTCTATGTTCTGGCACTTGGAATCCCAACTCTTACATATGCATCCTCCCTCTGACCTCCAATTCTCACTGCACAAGCTCAGCAAGCTTTGGAAGTGAACAAGATGGAAGTGGATCCTGCCAAGGGATGTCTACACCAGCTGTCCTCCTTTAGACATGAGCAACAGGAGAGTTAGAATTCTCATGAATGGAAAAAGGAATAAGACTACAGCATGGTGCCATTGGCACAGGCATGATTTGAGCAAAACTCCTAGGAAGATTTTTCCAGCTAGAGGATGCTGTTTAAAGAGACTATCCTTCCTGCCAATAGCCTTCCCATGATCATTCTCTTCACTGGAGTAGACAGCTCTTTCTCAATTTGGCTCTCTGCTCTGGATCCCAGCTAATCACTCCCCACCCCCGGAAAAAAAAA
>LNAC01000016.1:3430927-3597110 GCA_002007465.1 Ailurus styani | reverse complement strand
AGGGAGAGAGAGAGAGAGAGAGAGAGGGAGGGAGGGAGAGAGAGAGAAGTCTCCCAAACCAGTAGTTCTCAACTCTGACTACAAACTAACAAGCATCTGAAAAATAGTGATGCCCGGATTCTACCTCTAGAAATTCTGATTTAATTCATCCTGGGTGGGAGGAATCATTGGTATTCTGTGAGAACCACTGAGTAGTACTGGAGTTTTCCTAAGAAAAGTGTGGTCCTCAGACCTGCAGCATCAGCACTACCTGGGAGCTTGCTCGAAATGCACGATCTCAGGCCCACTCCAGACTTGCTGAATTTGAATGTGATTTTCACACGATCCCTAGACGATTCGTGTGCACATTCAAATTCAAGAAGTACTAAGATGCAGGGACTCCCCTGGAGCCAGCTTCCATTCTGGGCAGCAGAGCACCCTGTGGCACTCGCTGTGCTATGGAGGACTGGTCTGCCTTGGGGAAGGGCAGGCTCCAGAAACAGAGAGGACCACTAGTGTGGCCCACGTCAAGCACAGGCCGACTTTCCCCTGGGAGACACAAGGAGCCAGTGTGCCGACCGCCTCTCTATCACCCCCACTTTCCCAACATACCTCGCTGTGCTGTGTAATGGGCACTTAAATCACCCAGGGCTACAGCTCCAGAGCAGCAGCATATAATTACACCGAGGAAATAATTTCTATGTTTCATTAGTGGTCCTTAATAGAGACGATCTGCTTCCAGGTGTGACTGCCTCAGTGACAGGCCGGACCGTGTGTGCACCCCTTCTACCAGCCAACATTAAGGTGCATGGGAATCACAGAGGAGNGGGGGGGGGGGGGGGGGGGGGGGGTCTGCCCCTCTAACCAAGATGCCGCTCAGTCCTTTGGCTCCTGAGAAGGCCTTAGACCACACGGGCATGTCCAGAAGGCCTGCTAGGAAACATTCCTGCACCAAGAACCTTCTCTGGTGTGATCTCATTTAATCCCGACAATGCTGTAGAGTGGAATTATTTAAAAATTATTTCCACTTTCCATCTGACTTGAACCTCAGGCAGCTGAATGCTCAGACCTGGCTGCATGTCAGAATCACCCGGGGAACTTTTCACCATACTTCCTGGAAGAGCTCGACTCTGAGGCGGGTTCAGGAATATGTATTCTTAAGAGGGCCTCAAGCAATTGCCATGCAACTAGTCTGCAGACTGACTTGCTTTGGGAAATTATAGATGAAGATGTCACTGTCTAGAGCCGATCAGAGAATTCTTGTGCTTCCCACTTCCCCCACAGAGAAACGGCTTCTTATTTTCTTTATGTCCTTGACACCAAGCCCGATACCCGCCAAAAAGCAAGGGCTTAGTAAGAGTTACTGACTCACTAACTGAACTGAGAAACGGATGGTGGATGGATAGATGCACGTGTGCATACATTCAGGGATGAAGAAGAGAAGGAGGGAGGAGTCACATCGGGGGCTTCTAGAACTCAGCGTTGAGTCTCCTTTCTTCTCCCACTCTCCTTCTCGACCTGCCTTCCTTTCTGACTTGTTCCCTGGGGTCTTAGAGCCTCTTTTCAAGGTTCTGTGCTCCCCACTTCCCCCTTTCTTTAAAGGTAAATTTGGGACCACTTTCTCATCAAGACCCATCCTGCCACCATTGGGAGCATAGATCCAGCCTTTGGTACCACCATGAATTAAATGAAGGTGGTCCTCCTATTCCCACCATCCCCCAGCCCCATGGGAGCTCAAGTGACCCTTCTCTCAGTCCTCACCAAATAGCCATTTTCCCATCCGGTCCCATGGCTTTCACACACCTATGCATGGGTTAGTCTGAAATTTACATCTTCCATTTCAGCTCATCCCCTGACCTCCAGGCTGGCATATCCACCTGCGTGGTTTGGATAGCCACCTGGGACTCCAGCAGGGATCTTCAATCTAATATATCTCAAATCAAACCTCTAACTGTCCTCCACTGTGCCCTCTATGGTCCTCCCCACCTGAGCTATGTTACCACCATTTGCCTAGTTGCTCAGGCATCCTTGACCACATCCCTTCTTTTATTCCCAGAGCCAATTCTATAGGAAGTTCAGAGAGCTCAACCTTCACAGTGTATCTCAAATCCGACCCCTTCTTACACTCCCTCTACTACTACCACAGTCCCAGCCACCACCACTCCTCTCCTGGATAATTACCACAATCTCCGAAATGACCTTCTGACTTTTCTTCTTGTTCCACCCCCAAACCACAGTCAGTCTCTGTACAGAGGCCAAAGGGAGGCTTGAAAAATACATATCAGCTTACATCACTCATCTGTTGAAGGCCTCGCAAAGCTCACCACCCACCATCCGGACACCCTATGCCCCTGTGGCCTTTAAGGGTCTGCACGATTTGGTCCCCAACTACCTCTTCAACTGTCCTTCCTCTCATTCTCCCTGCTTACAATGCTCTCAAGTGCTTCTGTCTCCAATACTAAGTTCCTTCCTTCCTCCCTGCCTTTGAACTTGCTGCTGGTCCATTTTTCACTCAGACATTCACATAGTTCAGGTCACTCTCTCATCACTCACTCTCTTCAGGTCTTTGCTCAAATGTCACACTTTCAGAGGGTATTTAAAATGCCATCCCATGACTTCTACTCTCTGTACTGACCCAGCCTTGTCCTTCACACCACCGTCACTGTCTCATATTATAGACACACACGTGTGTGTGCGCGCACACACACACACACACACACACACACACACACACACTTATTCCCACACGTATCTGTTGATTATCTGTCCCTGAGCTTCAGGAGACCTTTTCCATCCTGATACCATGCTGTTCTCATGCCGTGGTCAGTGCCTGGAACATAGGAGGCACTCAATCTAGTTTTTGAGCAAATAGGTGAATTGTCTGCCCCTACCTTGCTCAGCAGTATATTAATCTGGGTTTGAAGAACCATGCTTTATTCATAATCATACAGTCCATCATCCTGGCATCTTGCTTTTCGACAAATAAGCTCAATAAATGCTTACTATCAGAGAGCTGTTAAATAAATAATGATACATTCACGTCACAGAATTTTACATATTCTCATCCCATTTTTTGTTAAAAATCCATAATGCTAATGGAAAAGAAGAAGAATACACCCAAAATTGAAAATGAGATCATCTTTGCCCTGTGGGATTATGTCTAGAGTTTAGTTTCTTCTCTGGCTCTTTTCCATTTTCTAATTTTTCCACGATGAAAATGTATCACGGCACAATCAAAATCTAATTTTTTAAATGTAGGGCACCTGGGTGGCTCGGTCAGCTGAGCTGACTCTTGGTTTCGCCTCAGGTGGTGATCTCAGGGTTGTGAGATCAAGCCCCATGCCAGGTTCTGCAGTCAGCGTGCAGTCTGCTTCAGATTCCCTCTCCCTCTCCCTCTGCCCCTCCCCCATGCTCTCTCTCTCTCAAATAAATACATCTATTAAAATTGTTTAAATATACTCCTATTCAGAAGTAAGGCAACTTTTCATCTAAGACCCTGAGAGTCATTATGTTGAGACCTGACTTCTCACCCTCTGCTCCTTAGCTGCCCAGCCAAGTCAAAATCTCTCCGGCTTCTGATAAATGGGGGCATCAACTGTTGTGCTTGATAGAGAAGTGTGATGAGGCACAAGTCACAATGTCTACACACAAATATCTGGCATACAGTAGAACATTCAGACGGATTACTACTAGTGGCTCTTTTCTAGGGCATTGGTGAGCATTAGAGTTTGGTCCCTTCTTGGCAAAGACATTGGCATTTCCGTGTTTCATTCCAAAGGGGGTGATTCATGGTGGAAATGTTGGGCACTATAAGGAGACAAAGGGAGAAACCAGTTCTTCATCAGGCAGCCCTTCTGGCTCCCTTAGATTACCATGATAGCTAAGTGACCACCCATCGCTAACACATAAGACCTGCGTTTCATGGCTTTCTCCTAAACTGACCCCTTCAAGGAGGAGGGGTACAGCAGTACCTCAAAGTACAAGACAGAACCAAATAAAACCCTCTTCCTTTTCCTTTCCCCTTCAGGTCAGGTCCAGGTTCCCAAATGCACCCCATAACCCACCCAAACACCCCCAAAACATATGCATATGACTAAACAGCCTTCATTTAAGTTCTGATCATTTTCCCTTTAAAAATAAAAATGCATCTAATAGTCTGTGATATTTCACCCAAACTGAGCTGAGTGCTGCAGACCAAGGATGATGGCAGACACCAAGCACTGGCTCATTACTCTTGCCTAGTGTCTCCTACCACAGTCTCTGAAAAGAAGGCTCATTGGGCAGCCACCGAATGAGACTTCTGTTAGGCTCCTTCCCCCTACAGGGGCCTCAGTTTCCCCATCTGTAAAATTAGGAGGATAGACTAGAATAGGGAAGCAGAGAGGTATATATCTCACATGTATCCCATTCTCTGAAATCCCAAAGAAATTAGCCCAGACCTTTATCCCATATACAGCAACAGACTCCACTTCCTTCTTGGTCCAGGGATGTTTGGGGCCGGGACTGGAGCTGGGGGTGAGGGAGGGGGAGTGTCTCCCCCTCCATTTCTGTGTCTCTGGCTTCTCTGTTTTGCTGAGTTGGTTCAGTTCATGGATCATCTGTTCCGCATTCCCAGTGTTCTCTTCTTTTCTCATCATTTCTACATCATTTCATCCCGGACACTTCCCACTTCCTCCACTACCCCCAAGTGCCACCAACACAAGCCTCAGTACATGAAACAGATATTTATTGTCAGTTTGGGTTAACAAACTATCCATTGCAGTGAGGCAAATGACCTAAAATTGGAAACGAGGTGGGGCGCCTGGGTGACTCACTCAGGTAAGCAGCCAACTCTTGATTTCCGCTCAGGTATGATCTTGGAGTCATGAGGTCGGGCCCCATGATAGGCTCCGTGCTCTGTGCAGTCAGCTTGGGATTCTCTCTCCTTTCCCTCTGTGCCTCCCTCTACTCGCACTCTCTCTCAAATAAATAAACAAATAAATAAATAAAATCCTTTAAAAATTTGGAAATAAGGTATCCTGATCTTTGAACTCAGGCCACTCTACCTTCAGGAAGTCTGAATATTGTCTTCTCTGGCCTTTGGGATTCTGTTCCGCATCATGTGGCTCAGTCTCTCCTCTCAGACAAGCCCCTCACCCCTATCTGGCTCATCTACAAACTTGAATTCATACTACTGCAGAGCAATTTAGTTCTCTCTTTGTTCTGCTGTTTTCTTACAGCTTATGTTCTTCGGGCCCCATCTTTAATACCTAAAACAGCCTATAAAAATGCATTCTAAGACAAAGACAGTTTTCCCTCTAAGAGGAGTTCTGATGCCAACTGTGTATATAGCCTTTCTGACCCCCTACTCACACACCTTCCATAAGTTCCTAATTCCATGCCTGAAACAGACATCACTAATCAATCTCACCACTATTTGCCACTAACTGGGTCTCTTCCCAACAGAGGACTGCAAGCAGACATTACCAGTCAATAACAGCTGCCCCCCACCCCACCCAAGTACCATCTTTTTGCAATTTGCAATCTCTGAGCCCAAGATGACCTCAAAGTTTCCTTTTAGCTTAGATTGTCTAGGGTCTGGCAAGAGTAAAATATTTATGGAATGAAATCAGCTGAGAACATCATTGTCATTTGCATGAAACTATGTCAAACACTCTGAATAGGACACACCCTGACGTAAGTTCACCCTCCCCCCAGTCTGCCACAGATCTGAAAGGAGCCCACATCTGATCACTCCTTTGGATTAAAACATGAAAGATCCTGGTTAAGTAAAAACAGCACAATCTCACCCTCTGCTCAGAATGTTTTCTCCCCTCATCTTTTTCTTTGACTTGACTTCCTGCTAATCAACCTTCTGGGTTTAGCTGAAATGTCACTTTCTCCAAAAAGACATCTCTGAGATCCCTTTCCCCCCAAATCAGTTATGTCCTTGACCCCTCACTATACATTCTTATAGCACCCTATACTTCCCCTCTGTAACTCCTGGCATCATTTAATTGTATAACTGCTACTCAGTGTTTCTCTTCCCAACTAGGTTGCAGCCCCAGCACCAAGACAGGCCTGCACATAGTAGATGCTCAGTAAATATTTGCCACATGATGGACTGATTATTAATATCTACATTCTGGGCTGAATGTGAGATGTGAGGATGCACAGGGCATGTAACAAGTTTAACAAAGTGCCTGGCACATAGAAAGTACCCCTTTATAAAGGAGAGTAATATGAACATAACTGATAGAGGGGTCTGCGTCCTCTCCCTGTGTATCATTTCATTTAATCCTCGCAAAAACATAGGCAAAGGCACTATAACTATCCCCAGCTGATAGAGGAGGGAATCGAAGCTCTGAGAAGTAAAGGCACTTTCCCATCTCTGCAAAGTGGCATGGCCAAGATGGACATCTAGGCAGCTTACCCTCAAAGCCTCTACCTACGGGCTGCTCAAGAGGGATCAGGGAGGAGCATTAGGATGGGGGGGGGTTTCCTGAAGGGGAGTGAGGTTTCCCCCTGAAAAGAAAAGGCAAGTGTCATGGAGCAGCTAGGGCTTGAGCCTGAGAGTCATGTCAACCTGAGCTTCAGTCCCTCCCTAGTTGCTTCCTGGCTGGGTGGCATGCACAAATGACTTAAACTCTCTGAATCTTGTTGTTCTTCTCTATAAAATGGGAATAATAATAATAATACCTCTGCCTATAATTACACCAAGATGATGTAACAAGATCCTATACGTTTAGTACTTGGTACACTGCCTGATACATTATGCAGTGGTCATAAAAATAGAAGCCAAAATTATTCTTTCCTCCTGATTCTCTCTTGTCCTCACCTCTTTTCTTCCCTTCTCCTTTCCTCCCGTCTCCCTTCTCCTCCCCACACTTACATATACCCTTTGATTCTTAGAACATCACTTTTAAGTGGGTAAATAAGCTGCATATGCCTCTTTACCCACTACCCAGTGGTATATGTGTTTTGGGGAGAATTGGTTTTTTCCCCCCCTAATATCTAAAAACAAAGAGACATTATTGGGTACAATTAATTGTTCAAACTGCCAGAGATTTGAAAGTAGAGGGAATAAACAGATGTTGCTCTGAGCTCTCTGCTCATTAACTCAGAGAAAAGATTCATTTCCTATGCATGATTAACTCCCCATCGTCAGTGATTTACACAGCAGATGATCAAAAGAGAATTCATTATTCCACAGACAGAGAGTCTGGGTACTAGGCATTCAGCCTCCTCAGAACAGCTCTGTCCCCTAAATTCCTGGGGTGTCTGTGGTTAGTGCCTTGTCCCAGGAAGATGCTGTTTGTTTTTGGTCCCATTCTCCTGAGGGCTCTCAAAAGAACTGTGATCAAAAGCAGCATAGAGTAAGCCGCAAGACCTCCCTCTGTTCTATGACTGGAGGGAACCCAGAATCCAGCTGCCTTCGGTCTCCATTACATCCTGCCATTGCTTAAAGGAGCACCTGTACTTTGGAATACAAAGGCAAGCATGGCAGGACTCATGTTTTCTGTTAGAAAAGCTCCCAGGACCACAACAAAGAGTCAACATCATAGAGTTCAAGACCCATAGAGATCTTTGTCAAGTGTTTATTTGTTGAGAACCTACTATGATATTGCAAATCAAAAACATCATAGCCTCTTCTCCCTACTCTGGATGGGCCATGTCTTCCTGGGAGGCTAAAGAAGTACATTCAGTGTGGAGTTAGCAGACAAAACCTCAAGGGGTTCTACACAGCCTTTGCTTTCCAGAAAGCAATTCTATTGCAAGGGCTTTCTTTAACCATCCACAGGAGCCAAAGGATCAGGAGCCAAAACTATTCTGAGAGAAAGAGCAGAGTCTCTGCCCTTCATAATGTTCAATCAATTAGTCTTACATTAGTCACCATGAGCCAGGCTTTGTTGGGGATATAGTGTTGAATCAGAAATGTTCCCTGCCCATGAAAAATTGAGGCTAGAAGTGGTAATGAGGTAGGGATATGAAGAATTAGAAGACAAAGTTTCTAACTACCCCTCTCTAGTCCAGGGCTTATCTGTGATGAATTCTTTACTAGGACTCAGAAAGAAGAGAAAAATAAAAACCATCCTTGTATGAATTTTTTATAGGACAAAATTTATTTCATTGTTAAAATTATTCCTGATGTTGAAATACTGCCCTTCCTTCCTTTTCTCTCTTTTTTGTGTCTATAAAGTTTTCTTATGAAATGACAGTGTTGATAAAACTTGTTTGTTTCAAGATCTTTTTGGCAAAGTCAATAGTTGTTTCTCCCCTTTTAAAATGTTATTGGTTCATGAAATCTCTAAATTGGGCACCCATGGCTATAAATAAAGGCAATACAGATAAAGCTCAATGGGAGCTCAGAGAGGAGGGCAAGATGTCTTCCCACTTGAGTGAAATCAAGAAAGCCTTCAAAGGAGCTGACATTTGGGCTGAGACTTTAAAAATGGCTGGGCTTTGTATACCCAGAGTTTGAGGTAGATTCAAAAGTGCATTCCAAGTGGAGGACACAGCCAGAACAGAGGCACAGGGGTGGGAACAGAATCCCAGAATGAGTCACGCTGTAGAAATAAGCAAAAATCTAGTTTAACCAGAGTACAAAGTGAATTCCAACCTGTGAGCCACCACCCCCTAGAGGGATCTTGAGGTATTGCAAGGAATTTGCCATTTTCAACCCGATTGGTCAATGTCTCATCCTTAGCACAACTACTTTTCAAGTCTGTAGATCTTTGTATTCAAAAGCATTACTGAATTTATAGATGCACTTGGTCAACAAATAGTTCCTCAAGCAAAATATGCTAAAGTATCAACTGTTATTTTGGGAATCCATGAAAAATTTTTTATTGTCAAAAGGGAACCTCATGACTCCCTATCCATTCATTCAAAAAGAATTTATTGAGAACCCATTATGTGCCAGGCACTATGCTAGACACAGTTGCTCTGGTGAGCAAGACTTGAAACATGGAGACCCCTGAAAAGGATGTTGTAACTGGGTGAGGATTGAGGTAGAGATAGGATAGGGATGGTAGTGAAGGAATGGATGAAAGGTGGCCAGATTGGGGCATATTTTGAATTAGAATAAACCAGACTTGCCAGTGGATTTGATGGTAAGGGTCCAAGGAAAGAAAGAGAGTAATAAAAAACTACTAGGATTTCAGCTTGGACTACTGGGTAGATGATGATACCACTGCATGAGAATATAAGAGGTTGGAAATGACTGGACAACAGCATGAGGTTTATGAAGGTGGGTGAGAGGTCATTGGCAATCATCCTGGAGGCCAGCTCAAGAGGGTGTGGGAACCTTAAATGTCAAAGCAAGAAGTCTAGATATTCATAACTGAAGGCACTTTCTTTAATCACCCCGAAAAGTTGGTAGGTTAGGATCCCCAAGAATGCCTGGAGGAGAAGCTCTTCAATCAGCTATACTTTCTGAGCACCAACTGTATACAAAGCACCATACTTGGCACCATGGGGGAATACAAAGATATAATTTCTGTCCTGGAAGCATCATCTCCTCAGATGAGAAGAGCAAGCATCCTATCTTTGAACAGCAGCACAATTAAGATAGGTTCTGGCTNTCCCTAAGAATGCCTGGAGGAGAAGCTCTTCAATCAACTATACTTTCTGAGCACCAACTGTATACAAAGCACCATACTTGGCACCATGGGGGAATACAAAGATATAATTTCTGTCCTGGAAGCATCATCTCCTCAGATGAGAAGAGCAAGCATCCTATCTTTGAACAGCAGCACAATTAAGATAGGTTCTGGTGTGCAGGTGGGATTCTGGAAATTGTGACCATCNTTACTGGGCATCATGGCTGCCCTCAGACCTTTGGTGAAGCCCAAGATCGTTAAAAAGAGGACCAAGAAGTTCATCCGGCACCAGTCAGACCGATATGTCAAAATTCAAGTCTTACTGTGCAGAGATTGCTCACAATGTCTCCTCCAAGAACCGCAAAGCTATTGTGGAAAGAGCAGCCCAGCTGGCAATCAGAGTCACCAATCCCAATGCCAGGCTGCGCAGCGAAGAAAATGAATAGACAGTTTGTTGTGCACATCATATTTGTGTTAATAAAACCATGAAAACTAAAAAAAAAAAAAAGATAGGTTCTGGTGTGCAGGTGGGATTCTGGAAATTGTGACCATCTTTATGAGGAATCAGTTGGAAATATCTTGGGTTACATCAGCGTGGGTCTTCCCTGCATCTTTGTGTCCAGGGGTTTGTCTTCCATGTTTCATAAAATCAGTCTTTTTTTTATGGTTTTATTTATTTATTTGAGAGAGAGAGAGAGCATGCACAAACAGGTGGAGTGGCAGGCAGAGGGAGAGGGAGAAGCAGGCTCCCCACTGAGCAGAGAGCCCCACGTGGGGCTTGATCCCAGGACTCTGGGATCATGACCTGAACCGAATACAGACGCTTAACCGACTGAGCCACCCAGCCACCCCATATAAAACCAGTCTTGACACACTCACTTTGTCCAGAGTTTTCATTCCATATCTTTCACCCGGACAACTGAAATGGAACCCACTGGGGCACCCAACCCTGATGCCCTTTACTAGCCCAATGCATCCATCCCCAGGTGCTGTGAGTACTGGCTGCTGGGCTCATCTCTGCCCTGGGGAGAACTGCTCTCAAACAGGAGCCACCTCACCCAGAAAGTCCACTTTGGGTACCTCCTCTCCCCCAGGTCATCCTATATCCAATGACTAACTGACCTAGTGGCCAAAAAAGGCTCACCTCCTTGCTTTGAGATGGGATCAATTCTGCAGGATAGTTCACACTCGAGAGCTCCCCGAGGGATCAGACTGTAGCTGGTCTCCAGATGAGACTATATCCTTGCTTGGCTCCCCCTCCTGCCCTTTCTTGCCTTCCCCACTCTTTTGTTTCTGAAAGCTCAGTGCATCACAGGCATTAGAACCCTAGGGTCATATTTTGCTTCTAGGGAATCCATCCTAAGACATCAACTTTATAGCTCACTCCCTAACACAATACTGTCATTAATAATAACTAACTTTTTGAGCTCCTATGATGTGCCAGACAACAAAGGAAGCACTTTCTATACATTGTCTTGTATGATCACAAAGGTTCTGTACCATGACCCCCATCTAACAGATGGGAAAATTGAAGCTCTGAGACGTTACTAAGTATGGCGTCCTAAACACATTTCTTCTGGCCTCACGGAAGGAACACAGATCTTCCAGGGGACTGCATCCCTCATCCTACAAAATGATCTTTTCCTCCATTTTAAATGTTCCTCTGAACTCCGCCTCCTCCCTCCTCCTCCCTTCTCACTTCTCAGATCCATCCCCCTCTGAAAACCGGTGGTCAATTACATGGGTTTCATTGCTCAAGATCTCCTAGGGCAGAAAATTCAATTTATTTCCATCTGTGTTAGTTTTCTCTCAGAATGCCTTTTTTAAATTGGCAATAAGCACTTGAGCCCTCCCAAGGATTGTTCACTCGACATGTTCCTAGCGTTTCTAATAGGTGTGTGTGCTAAGAAGAGAAAGGATGTCCCACCACCTTTTCTTCTAAGTGTTCAAAATAACAGACGAGATCTGGATCTGCTATAGAATCAAGAGGTTTCTCTCTCCCAAAGAACCTAGGCTCAGTATGAGCAGAGTCAAAGGGTAAATGTTCTGAAACTCCAAACCTTTCCCTGAAAGAAGAGGCATTAGAGACAAGGGTGATTTATACCCACTGCTAAAAAAAAAAAAAAAAGAAAAAGAGAGAGAGAGAGAGAGAGAGAGAGAGAGAGAGAGAGAGAGAGAGAGAGAGATGTGATGAGCATAGCTAGAGGCAGAGGAAAGAAAATAAGGAACAAACCTACTTGCTTTGCATAGGTTACTCCTTCTGCCTTCTCTCTTTCTCCAACTATTGAACTCTTATTCATGTTTCAAAACCCAGTTTAAACGTCATTAACTCTTAAGACTTGCATACATTTCCCTGGCCCTCAATAGTCACTGCTTTCTGCGGACATACAGAGTACAATCCACTCTCAGAATATAGAATGGTAGGGGCGCCTGGGTGACTCAGTGGGTTGAGCATCTGACTCTTGGTTTCAGTTCAGGTCCTGATCGCAGGATCATGAGATTGAACCCTGCATCAGGCTCCACACTCTACACAGAATCTGCTTGGGATTCTCTTTCCCTTCTACTCATTCTCTCTCTCTCAAATAAATAAAGAAAAGAAAAGAATAGGGAATGGCAGGTAGTTAAGAACTCCTTCCTGTGTAAGATAACCCAGGATCAAATTCTCACTGTATCACTCACTGGCTGTGCAACTTCATGCAAGTCATTCAACTTCTTCGAGGCTCAGTTTCCTCATCGGTAACAGGCTAATGCACACACTTAGCACTGTGCCTGGAATGCAATGAATGCTCGATAAAATGGTAGCAAATTTCTTCATGACATCATCATTACCACTGCGTCCTCTGAAGTCCCATAAGCATGATTTTCCTATTGTCCATTCCATTAATTTGCTATCTACCCCTATGGCCTTGTTTTGTTAATTAACATCTCCTGTGTGCATATCTGCTTTCCTTAACTACATGGCGAGGTCCCCAGGGACAGGAAATGGATCTTATACTGTTATATACAGCTTATACGGCTGCAAGAACACTGCCAAAAACATAATACGCTCAAATATTTGCCGAACAAATTCTTAAATCTCTGGCTCCCAGTATAGGTGCTTATTTTGCTTGGCAACAGAACAAATAACATTTTATATTTACATTCTTGTTTCCAAGGCTAATTGATGTGGGTCTTCTAATCATAAAAAAACCCTCTAAATTCTCCCCTAATAATGGCAAAAGCCATCAATTAAACAAACCATTAGATGTATCAACAACCTATTAATCTGCTCTTAGTGGAGGGACACTGGTTGATTTTCAGCTCTCTGGCTGCACAGTGGAATTGGGCTTAACCAGAATATTCTATTTGGTTACGAGCTCTCCATCAGCACTACTTACTCTATGAAATGAGTGTTAAATGATAATGTAGCTAATATTAATATGGAAATAGGAAAAGATATGCAGACAGCATTTAACAAGTTCCTGGTCCACTATAAATCTTTAACGCATGCTGGCTCTGTAGAACTCTGTGGGGGGGAAGTGGAGTGAGAGACTAAGGAGGAGATCCAAGCTCTGGATCTGCTATTTTAGCTCTGTGAGCTTTAGTTTTCTCATTAACAAAATGGAGGTAGAAATATCTGCACTGCAGGGTTATTTTGAGAATTAAATGAGATTATATGTATGCTAGGAAAGCTGTCCATAGTGGCACAGATGATACAGAGCAGAACACAGAACAGAGTGCCTGCCCTTATGAAGCTCATGGTCCAGAAAAAGATACAAATAATCAGTTAGTACAAAAGGGTGGTAAGTGCTATGACCCAGGGGACACATGGAGGACGGGAGACTAGCTAGGACCTACATGGTTACTGAAAGCTTGCCCCTACGAGGTGGGTGCTGGCCATTCTCATCACTCACCCTTCCACCATCCATGTGGGCTGCAACTACATCCCAGCTTTGTCACCTGGATCCTCGGTAGGTTCTGCAAGATGGATGGTGGCAGAGGAGACAGCAAAGCTGCACTAGTTTCCAAGGGCTGCAGTAACAAAGTACATGGGTGGCTTAGCCAACACAACTTATGGTCTCACATTTCCAGTGCCTAGAAGTCCAAGATCATAGTGTCAGCAGGGTTGTTTCCTTCTGAGGGCAGCAAAAGAAAATGTGTTCCATGCCTCTCTCCTGGCTTCTGGTGGTTTGCTGGCCATTTTTGCCATCCCCTGGCTTGCAGTAGGAATCTCTGCCTTCATGTTCTCATGGACTGTGTGACTGTATTTGTGTTTAAATTTCCTCTTTTTATGAGGATAATAGTCATATTGGATAAAGGGCTCATCTGACTTCGATATGCCCTCATTTTAACTAATTAGGTCTGCAATGACCCTACTTCCAAATAAGGTCACACGTTCTGAGGTCCTAAGGGTTAGGATTTCATCATATGAATGGGAGTGGGGATTCCACCCATAACAGAGACAAAAGGGATTGTTCTTTCCACTCTCCCCGTCTATATCCCACTCCTGTTGGTGCCCATGGCTCCCTTCCAAAACTGAGCAGTACTAGTTGGTTCCAGAAACAGCAGCTTGCTCCTGTTTCCATATGTGTGTGTGTTTTTTTTCTTGTCCTCCTAGAAACAGCTTCACTGTGTCCCACTGGAATCACCAGAATCAGCTGGACAGGGCCACCCTCTCAGAAGCAATCTCAGCACCATGGGGACTTTCCTTCAAACATCCAGATTCTAAAGCCCCGACCTCTTCCTTTTGTCCCTACAGCCCTGTGGGTATTAGCTTCTTTATGCCTGTGACGGGCAGTCTCTGGCATTGCTCTGGATATTCGTTGTGTGATCCCTTCCCCTGGAGTGCAGGATGGATTTACCGACTCACCTCTACTAAAAAACAGCAGAGGTGATAGAATGTCACTTGAGAGATTAAATAATAAGACCATGGCCTCCAACATGGGTGTTCTGTCTTGCTCACTTTCTCTGATGAAGCCAGCTGCCATGTTGTGAACTGCCCTTCAGAGAGGACCATGTGGCAAGGAACTGAGAGAGGTCGCCAGCCAATAGACAGAGATAAACTGAGGGCTTCAGCCCAACATTCCATGAGGAACCAAATCCTGTCAACAAGCACTTGAGTGAGCGTGGAAACACATCCTTCTACAGTCATGCCTTCGGATGAGAACTCAGTGTTAGCTGTCACCTTTATTGGTCCCTTGTGAGAAACGTGAGGCAGAAGATCCACTAAGCCATGCCCAGATTCCTGACCCACGGAAAATATGAGATAATGAATGGTTGTTTTCAGCTAGCAGTGGCTAACTAATGCACTTTGGTTACTATCTTTGCAAACTCAGTGTACTCTTTTTACCTTTTCCCTGTTTCAATAAGTACTCAACCAACTCCCTAATAAATTTTTGCAGTTAAATTAATGAATATAATTTCTTTTTCCTGATAAGACACCAACTGGCACAAGATGACATCTTGTGTTTCAGGAAGTGGAAACACTAATGCACCATTAAATGTTCTTTAAATATATTTATTAAGCACCTACTATGTGCGAGGTTTGCTGCCAGGTCCTAAGAATGAAATTATGAATGAGAGAGCAAGGTCCTACCCTCATGTTCAGTATAAGGCAGCAATGAAACAAACACTAGGGCTAGTATAGAGGGGTGAGCCCACACCCTAGACTTCCTCACCAGGGATACATGCATCCCATTAGGATAGGAGCATTTGCCCCGGTGATCTTAAACTAGGCATGTGATGAGTATCCACCTCCCAGCTTCAACGTTGCATCTGTAATGCAAAGATGACAATCTCTTCCTCCCAGGACTACAGAATTAATCAAATGAGGTTTGGAGCCTTAAAGCAGCTTTGTATGGAAGACAGAGCTCTACTACTGTTAAGACATAGTAGTCTTACTTTAACAACTGGTGTTCTCAATTCAGAATGATCCAAATCCTTCATCTGCCCAGTGGCCAGCAGCCCTCTGCTGGTCCAGAGCTGGCTGTAGCCAAGACCTGGTTAATAGGATTAAACAAAGAGCCTGTTGCTTCTGGCCCCAGACAGCAGGTTGCTGGTCATTGAGAAAAACAGGCTGTAATACAAAGAGCAACCTCCTCGTGGCCACCCACCCCATAATCATCAGCTACCAAGAGCTATTGAATTACCTTTGGAAGATGGATGACACTGAAGCTGGAAGGCTGCTTGATAAGGGTTCCCTTTGAATAATTCCACGTAAAAAGCTGGGTCTGAGAAATGGGGTCTTTCTAACAGCTCAGCTCCATCCATGCTGCCTCTGCCAGGTGCTTTCAAGATAAACACGTTTCCTTATGGGCTGCCAGAGCATCTGTGGCGAAGGAAGAAAACTTACTGCCAGGTCTTGGAAAAGTATCTACTTCTGCCCAAGGCACAAAAGGTGGTTTTGTTTTATTATTATTATTCTCTGTTCACAGTACTAGCTCATTAATAATAGCTATCATTTATTAAGCATATTCCATGTGCCAGGCAATGTGCAAAGCATTTGAGCTCACTAAATACCTAAACAGCCATATGAGACCAGTCTTATTACTCTCTCCATTTGATTGATGAAAAATTAAAATTCAGAGAAGTGACATGACTTTCTCAAGGTCACGCAGCTAGTAAGTGCTGGAGCTGAGACTCAAACCCATGCTCTTAACAGGAATCTGAAAACCTCCTGTAAAGAACCAAATAGTAAATATTCTAGGTTTTATAGGCCATACCATCTCTGTTACAATTACTCACCTCTGTCCTTGCAGTGCAAAAGCAGCCATAGATAGTACATAAACAACTGTGCATGGCTGTGTTCCAATAAAACTTTATTTACACAAATAGGTAGAGGGCCAGATTTGGTTGATGGACCATGTTATGATAACCTCTACTCTTAACAGTCCTATGGCACTAACTCTCTACATCCGGACTTTGCAGGTTCCTCCATTTATCTGCTTCCACACAGAAAATGTGCTGGCTCTTCACAGAGTTATTTAATTTATTCAACTCATTTATTATTCCTTTATTGAGCTCTTGAAGGCTCCAGCTCGAAGGAAAATACAGAGATCTTGCTAGTTTAAAAAGCAAGATGTGTAAAATATTTCAATTACTCCTTGTATTAGTGAAGAAAGGACCTGTGATGCTGCACTAACATAAATCCAAGATCTCAGTGCCTTAGAAAAGGTTTCTCAATCTTGGCCCTATTGATACAGCTAGATAATTCTTAGTTATCCTGTGCACTGTAGGATGTTCAGCAGCATCTCTGGTCTCTACCCACTTGATGCCAGAAGCATTTCCCTAGTGGTGATAAAAATGTCTCCAGACATTGCCGAATGTACCCCGGGGAATAAAATCACTCCTGGTTGAGAACTGCTGGATTAAGACAACAAAGTTTATTTCTCATTCATGAGAATTTGGATATGAGTCATGAGCTCTCCCTGATAAGGTTCCCCAGGGCTGCAGGGACCCAAGAGGTTTGCTTCGGGAACTCTGCCATCTCAAAGTTCTTTGCTTCCTGCCCTGCAAACGGAAGAGATGGAGAATGGAGATCTCCCCCATTCCTAACTTTCTCAGACAAAAAGTGACATGTTGCTTATGCTCATAGGCCATTGGCCACAGCCCAACTGCAAGGAAGGAAGACTGGGAAATGTAGGAGAGCATGTAGAGTATTTGCAATCCCTACTGGTCACTCACTCAACAAACACTGAATTAGTACCTATTCCAGTCAACAGTATACTGATGCTGGGGAAATAAAACAGATTTTGTCCCTGCCTAAACAGTGCTTAATATTCTCCCTTCAGTGTGCTCCTTTAGGTTGCAAAAAATGAGCACAAGTTAGGTTTGGTAACAGAGATTATTGAAAGGATATATAAAGATGTGTGAAATAAGATAAAATTATCTCAGCAATTATGTTGGGTCCAGAACTCCTGAAGCCTCATTAGAAACCTAATAAATACATCAAAAGTCTGAATCTGAGTGATCCTTCTTTCCTTTGTTCACCTACCCCTCATATGTCAGAAAACAGAGGCTGCAACTGGATTAATTACCATCCAATAATGAGCCCTTGATGCCCAAACCACTTCAGAGTTTTAACAGTCAGCTTTCTCTAAGCTATGCTGTTATCACAAACAAGTCCAAAATGGCAGTGGCTTACAACAACAGACATTCATTTGTTGCTGATATACATGTCATCTGAGAATTGTTTTTCACTCTGCCAATATCTTCTTCATTCCAGAACCAAATGAAGGGCAGCCCCATTCTCACTCATGAGTTAGAAGGAAAAGAGCAAGTGGAATCAATGTTGGATCTTAAAATTTCTTCTCAGGCATGACATTCACACATCTGCTGAAATTCCATTGGCCAAAGAAAGTCCCATGGCCAAGTATGACATTAGTAGGGCAGGGAGGGTACTCATCCCACTGGAAGAAACACAAGAAAGAGACGTAGGGATGGGTCTGTCAACTAGAGAAGGACTCTAGCGTCTAGTAGGTAGAGGCCAGAGATACTTATAAGACATCCTACAATGCACAGGACAACAAAGAATTATATAGCTCCAAATGCCAAGCAAATATTTTGAATACTTAAAATAATCTAACACCATGGTTCTCAGTTTTGCTCCCCAGGGAACACTTGGTAATGCCTAGGGGCATTTTTGGCTGTCACAAAAGAGGAGATGCTACTGGCACTTAGTAACAGAGGCCAAGAAAGCTGCTTGATATACTACGGTACATAGTAAAGTCCCTCACAACAAAGAATTATCCCACCCCAAATGTCAATAGTGCTGAGATTGAGAAACCCTAATTTACCACAGGAGGCAATGAGGCTCATTTATTCATTCATTCACTCATCTTCATCAGAGATTTATTGAATGTCTATTGAGTGTCAGACACTGTGCTAGTCCCTGAGGATAAAACAGAAGTAAACATAAGTACAATTCCTGCTCAAATGGATTTTGTAGTTTACTTGAAGAGGCAGACATTAATCAAATAATCACACTAATGAGTATCTCATGACAAACTAAGATAAATGAAAGAATGGAACAGATTCTCTGAGAGTTTATTCTCTGGGAGAGATTATGGGAGTCTTTTACATGAAGTGACAAGATTTCTGAAGGATGTGTAGGAGTTAACTAGATAAAGAGGACAAGGGAGTTCTAGGCATAAATGTAGAAAGGAGCAATTTTTTGGTGGGGAGGAACTAAAAGGTCAGTGGAATGAACATACAGAAAGTAAGAGGTGAGTGGTATATGAAGTAGCTTAAGAGGACATCAGGGATCAGACCAGCCAGGGCTTTGTATGTAGACCAGTTTAGAGAGTTTGGTTTTTCTCTTACAAGTAATGAGAGCCACCAACAGGTTATAAGCAGAGAATGAATTATCCACTTTGCATTTTGAACAGGTAATTCAAGCTGCAATGTGGAGACTGGCAGAGAGGGGGTGTAGAGGTGGCCCAGGAGACCTGTAAGCTGACTGTTACCATCATTTAGGTGAGAGATGGTGGGGGCTCAGCTAGGGTGGTGGTGGGGAAGACAGAGAAAACTGAATATATCTGAGAACTAATTAGGATGTGGGATGTGAGGAGGGGAAAGGTATTCAGACTGTCTTCTAACTTTCTAGCCTATATAACCAGATGGATGGTCATGGTGTTCACTGAACTAGGAAACACTGGAGAAGGACCAGGTTAGGGGCAGGGGAGCAGGAAGACAGTACACTCTGTAATAGAATATTAGCTTAAGTTGTCTTTGAAGCAGCCAGGTAAAAATATCAATAAGGCAGCTGGATATACATGTCTGTGACTCAGAGGAGAGCTGAGGCTGAGGTTAGTAATATAAGAACCATCAGAATACAGATACTCAACCCTGACACTGCAGCCTTTGACTTGGACCCCAATCCCTCCCTGGCTTCATCATTTGTAGCTGGTTATCCTTGACTAAATGGCAGTAATGATAACAACTCCATAAAAGAACCATTTGTCTGACTCCCCCAGAATGCAATCATTCATTCAACAGTTTTAGATCTCATTATTTGAGACTGGTTATCCTTGATTCAATGGTGGTAGCCATAACAACTCTACAAAGATAAAAACCACTTATCTGCTTCCCTCAGAATTCATTCATGCATCCATGCATTCATGCAGTCATGCATTCATTCAACAAACACTCTTGTATGTTATTGTATACCAGCCTTTGTCTTTGGGGGCTGGTGATACAGCAGTAAATGAGAACAAACAAGGTTATGATCCTTGCAGGCATTTAATATTTTACAACTTCTTCCTTTGGGTGGATTGCTCAAAACAACTGACCCTTTTTCTTTCATGCCCAGTTTGGAGTACATCGTCCCACCCTGAAGGAATTGCCTATAAAACGACCTCAAAATTTTAAGAGGATAATAGAACTATAGTATATAAGCCTTATTTTAGTAGTATCCATTCAGTTCACTAATGTCAAATAGATTTCTTCTCACATGCCAACTTTAATTGATTGGTAGTGGTTGTATGAAGGGGTAGGCTCAGAATGATTCAGCTGGAAAACTGATCAATTAGTGATGTCTGCCAAGGATTTGATATATAGGAGAGTAGAATGCAATGCGCCCATGGTTCTGATCTCAAGTCCTCCTTTTTACGTACTGCTGAATTCTATTTGATAATATTTTGCTAAAGAATTTTGCGTCTATGTTTTCTTAAAGATTTTATTTATTTATTGACAGAAAGAGAGAGAGCAGAAGTAGGCAGAGCGGCAGGCAAAGGGAGACAGAGGAGAAGGCTCTCCACTTGAGCAGGGAGCCCGATGTGGGGCTCAATCCCAGGACCCTGGGATCATGACCTGAGCCAAAGGCAGCTGCTTAACTGACTGAGCCACCCAGGCACCTCTGTGTTTACGTTAATGAAAGATATTGGTCTATTATTTTCTTTTTCTATAATGTCCTCATCAGATTTTCTTATCAGAGTTATGTTGGCCTGATGATACAAGTTGGAAACAATTCTCTTCTTTATTTTCTGAAAGGGTTTGTGTAATCTTAGCATATTTCATCCTTAAATATTTGATAAAATGGACCTGTAGTTATAGAGGAGGGAAGGTAAGGAACATTTATTTTTAAAGATTTTTTATTTATTTGACACAGAGAGAGAGAGAGAGAGATTACAAGTAGGCAGAGAGGCAGGCAGAGAGAGAGGAGGAAGCAGGCTCCCTGCTGAGGAGAGAGCCTGATGCGGGCCTCAAACCCAGGACCCTGAGATCATGACCTGACTGAAGGCAGAGGCTTTAACCCACTGAGCCACCCAGGTGCCCGGCAAGGAACATTTTAAACTGTGAATTCAATTTCTTAAATAGAGACAGGGCTATTTATATTTTCTATTTCTTCTTCTGTTAATTTTGGTAAGTTATATTCTTCAAAGAATTTATACATTTCATCTGAGTTGTCAAACTTAACCCATTCTTTTAAAAGGTGAAGAAACACAAAGCTTAGATAGGACAATTGGCACGCCCCAGATCCTATAGTAAATGACAGATCAAATACATGAACCCAGGTCTTTAGAGGCTCAGTAAATTGCTCTATTACAACATCCAGATTTATCTCACTTCCAAAGCCACAGGGAAACTGTCCAAGGATTTTGTCAAAAATGGCACATGCGTGCATTTTAAATGCCCACATGCTCCAGTATTTGGCATAAGCTAGGGACGTGGAGAAAAAGAGCTGTCCAGAGTAAAAATCATCTTCATCAGCACCACACCGGACCCTCAGATTTTAATCAGTCTTACCCACCAAAGTCTGAGGCTTTTTAAGAAAACTCATGGATCACAAGAAAAAGAAATCCTGGGATTACCCTGGGAAGCACCCAGTCTACCTTTCCCCTGGGTACCCACTGTTCAGTGCAGGAAGCCAGGCTGTCCATGCAGATTATTTCCCCTCTGAGTTTGGCCTGGTCAATAGAAGACAAAGTCCCTAGGGAGCTTCTCTGCCTGACCTGACCTACTTAGATGTGTCATGCCTGATGAGAGTGGGAGTGAAGCTAATGGGGATGGACAAGAAGGCAGGACTGGGGTGGCCCAACGGAGATGCACTTACAGAACTTGGCTCAAAACATTTCTGGGGGGAAGGTCTCTCTAGGGGAAAGGAATCTGTTAAATCTGACCTCATCAGCACCCTGCCTGAAAATTTTCAGTGATACCCTTGTATGTTCATGAAATAGTCCAAACTCCTTAACATGGCCTCCAAGGCCTTGCATGGCCTGAGCACTCCATGTTTCTTTCTCCACCCTTCCCCTGAGCACTGTCTTCTCTGAGTGAAATGGACCTGCTTTCAGTTTCAACATGGCAACAAGCTCCCTCATCCCTCAGTGCTTTGCATAGGATGTTCCCTTTGCCTAAAATACGTTCTCCTCCTATTTTTATTGGCTTGTCCCACTTGATCTTCAGGTCACAGCTTAAAAATCACGTACTCCAATAGCATTGCCCAACACCACAAACCTGTGCTCCTTCTTGGGGCACCTACAGCCCACTGCACTCACTCTATGGCCACCCTTAAACGTTGCTCTGGAATAGACCGCCTATCTATCTACCATTATTCCCTTGACTCTGTGAGTCCCACAGTCCTATGACCAACTGCCTACTTGACAGCTTCATTTGGATGCCTATAAACATGAAAAGACATAGAGGAACTTTAAATGCATCTTACTAAGTAAAAAAGCCAACTGGAAAAGGCTACATGCTGTGTGATTCCAACTATGTGACATTATGGAAAAGACAAAACTACGGAGACAGTAAAAATATCGGCAGTTTTCAGGGGTTGAGTGGGGGAAAGGGTGAATAGGAAGAGCACGGGGGATTTTTTAGGGCAGGGAAAGTGTTCTGTATGACATTGTCACAGAGGATACATGTCATTATACTTTTGTCCAAGCTCATATAATGTACATCATCAAGAGTGAAACCATGGACTTTGGGTTATAATGTGTCAATGTAGGTCCATCAGTTTTAACAACTATATCACTCTGGCCAGGGCGGGAGCTTGGGTAGGTATGGGGCAGGCGTATGTAGGAACTCTCTCTCCTTTCTGCTCCATGTTGCTATCAACCTAAAATGGCTCTAAAAAATAAAGTCTGTTAAACAAAACAAAAGGAACCTCCTCTTCTCGCTCTCCTTCCCATTTCGACCAGCAGAAAAGGGGCAGGAAAGTGTGGAAAACTGGGCAGAAAGCAGGTCTAAGTACGGCCAAGGCCAAGAAACAGACGGGGAACCTCAGAATGAAATCTGAGATTGAAGCTGAAAAATGGCCTGGTGGTCCAGGCTTCTTTAATAGCCCAAGGAGACTGATAAGTTATGGAATCCAACTGACTTCCCAGGTAGCAAGAAGGTGGGATGTGGATGGGAGGTGTAACAGAGACTGGCCTCAGAGGAGTTCCTCAGAAAAGTACAACAATTTCATGTTTATTCCTCAACGAAAGGAAACTTCTCAGTTAAATAGACTCCGGTGGCAACTTCTGAGATCTCTCTACAAATCAGATCAATTCTCCCTCACGTATGCACATGTGTGTGTGTGCACGTTGGCGTGCACACACACACATCCACCCACAGCACACACTGCTGAGAAAGGCCTCTGTGACAGGCAACATCCCAACACATGTTCTGGTCTTACTGACAGAACACAGGGCATTTTAACGAGACTGTTCTCTGGCTCTGCTGAGAAGCAGAGTATCAGTAACAATCACCATTACAAAATCTCACACTTCTTATTCCATTTTGGTTTTTTCTTTCTTTCTTTCTTTCTTTTTTTTAAAGACTTTATTTATATATTTGAGACAGAGAGAGATTACAAGTAGGCAGAGAGGCAGACAGAGAAAGAGGAGGAAGCAGGCTCCCAGTCGAGCAGGAAGCCTATGCGGGACTTGATCCCAGGACCCTGAGATCATGACCTGAGAGCCAAAGGCAGAGGCTTTAACCCACTGAGCCACCCAGGCGCCCCTTATTCCATTTTGTTTCAGGAGGTTTAAAACGCTTGGCAAACTTTAATTTGTTAGCATGTGCATACGTACTCGCCACCTGTGAGGGGGACTGCAATTCAGAGACGCTCCTGCCCACGTCTGCTACGTGCTTTAAGATCCCAGGACACCTGCCAGACAGTCACATAGTCCTGTCTCAATCATTCCTGAACCGTGTCACACGACTGTTCCACAAGGGTTGAGACAACTCCCTTCAAGGCTTTTTCTAGGTCACCTGTGGCCCAAGGGCTACCATATTCGTTCTTTAGGCTTTATCTGAAGTGGTTTCTTCTCTTCATGCTGACTTGAGTCTCACAGCTTCTAGAGATACATAAAAAGACTGGCCAGGCCCCCAGAGAAAAGTTTTCTAACAAGAGCAAGGGTTATTATGCTCCTCCTGATCCCAGCTGCTAGAACAAACCTCTCCTCTTTCCCCACAAAGCACAGCAACCCACTTAATTAAAAACTTGGCCAAGGGCTGGAACAATGCCCTGGTCCTTACCACGTTCCGGAACCAGAGAGACAGATGGAAATGGGTAACAGGGGGCCCACGCATCTGACATATTCCTCCCACTCCAGGGCTATTGAAGGGCGGCTCCCTCTGGCTGGAACACACTCAGCCCCTCGTTCTCCTCCTCGCTTAACTCTAACCCCTTCTTCAGATTACAGCGCAGGTCACTTCCCCAAGCACAGAGTAGATCGCTTTGTTGGACGCTCTCATGGGGGCAAGTCCTGTCCTCGACATTTTGTTCGCTTTGTAGCAGGGTACCTAGTTTTGAGATTATTTGATGGGCTCCCTCCCTGCACGCTGACTTCCATAAATACAAGGACCGTGGCAATTCTAATCACCAACATAGCTCTAGAACGTAGCAAGCGCACTGCCTGGGACACAGTAGATACACAATAAACACGTCACGGGTAAATCAACTAATCCTATTTTACCAAGAAATACAAACGCATTCAATAAATATTTGTGGAATAAATTAACCCATATCTTTAACACTGTCAGAATATTAGTACCTACTTCATAATAGTATCTACCCCTTAAAGTAACTAGGAGAATTACGTTGTTAATGTAAACGAAGCTCTGGCACATAATAAGCACTCAATAAATATGAGTTAATCTTATTATTAATATGTTATCCCCCTAATAGGAAGATACTTTGAGTTATGATCTAAAGTGGGTTTTCTCCACATTTTCTGGTAACTCAGCCCTTTGTTCGGCCTGGGCCGCATTTCTGATGTGGAATCAGAGACTCAAGGGGACCCTAAGCTGCACAGCTGGTCAACCACAGAGCTTGGATTCCAACCCACATCACTCAGACTCCAAAACACTAGCACGCAATCCACTTTTTCTCAAGCCAACTAGCAATGATCCAGTGAACAGACGAATAGAACTTTAACTTTATTCATTTTGAAACATCAACTTTTAAAAACTTGTCCCCTGAAGAGAAGGTATTACTTTCCTGAGGAATCACCACCATTAGAAAAAGTACCTAAAATGATAATAATCTCACGCCTTGCTAAGAAATAAATTCTCCCTTTTTATTATAACAAAGACAATGGTGTACTGATGCATTATTGGAAACAATTATCTCTATACTTGGTGTAGGCTATAGCTCACCAGAAGCTGCTGCCTCAGCCAATATTACTTAAAGACGGTGACTTTTTTCATTTTGTTTTAGTCCTTTGAAATGTATTTTAAAAGGGAACAGGAGACCCTATTTGAAAAATCGATTACATATTTCCATTTTAATGTAAACATTTAGTGTCCAACACTCTGCCTCGCCATCTCATTAGCCTTTGAATGCAAAGCACCACTGCAGACATTTATTTCAAAACCTTTTTCTTCCCCAGTCAGAGAAAGTGAATTGAGCAAAGAGTTACCACGGCCGATAGTTGACCAAATGCAATAATCACAAAGATGGGTGGGGTAAAAACTTCCAGAAGAAATGAGAAAATATAAGGTAGCTATAAATCCATCTTCTCCAGGGAGCTGTTAAGATGTTTATTTGGATTTTTAGAGAACCTTTTAAGCTCTGCTTTGCAAATATTATACACCCCCCCAAACCAGAATGGTAAACAAAGTGGATTTTATGATGATCCATTTAGGCCCTATATGACCAAATACCCCTCTGCTTTATGTTGAGAAGTTACCTCCCTGAGATAACTAGAAAAGGCCCTTGGTAAATCCGTAAGGTCTAAAAGAGAGTGCTGTTTGAAGCCCACGCTGCTTTTAAAATCCATTCTGCCTGCCCCCCACCCCTTGTGAGCTGGTGTCCTGTTTCCAAAACCAGGGAAGGCAGCCGGTCCTCCTCCTGAGAAACAACCAGCTGTCTGCGCCTCACCCCCAGTATGCCAGGTACAATTGAGGCAATTTAAGCTGAGTGCTGAGTGCTCCATTTCAGGCTGAAATCACGTGGAAGTGTCTGGACAAAAGCTACATTCAGCACCTCCAATCCACATCCCACTCTGCGCTTTGTCTGCCATTATTATCCGGGCTTCCAAAAGCACTTGGCCGTGTTAACTAAGAGTCACGAAAGACAGACAACTAGCAAGGAACTGCTTCAGGACGCAAAGCCGGAATCAGGAAGAGGGGAGCAGTCAGACATGTCAGCGGAGCTCTGAAAACAGACGTGGCTTCCCGAGTGAGAGAGAGGCTGGGTTTCTGGAAAAAGGCAGTTTCAGCTGAGATCATCACACACTGCCCATCGGTGCTCCTCGGTTTCAGCCACTTGGGAGGACTATTCGGTAGCACTTATTAAGACTAAAAAAATGCACGTGTGCTAGATACAGATCCACCTCTTCCTGGCATCTGTCCTAGAGAAGAAAGCGAATGCATGTAATGTGCACAAGGAGGGATACACAGATTTTCAACAGAGTTGCTGGTAATAACCAAAAGGTGGGAAATGATTTCATATCCATCTCCAGGGGAACAGTCACCCTAGAAGGCTATGAGAGGAGCTATGCCCTAGGCAGGACAGACAACAATATCCACACTCACCTGTTCAGGAGTTGAGATCTTCCGGAAATGCTTCCAAGTGCCTCACACACATTGAACTTTTGAATCCTTACAATAGGCCTTGAGGTGATTCTCTGATTATTCTCACAGGGCAGCTAAGGTGCAGAAATGTTAAATAAGCTGGCATGGATCGCCCATGTGCACAAGGCATTTAAACTCAAGCCATTTAGCTCCAAAAGTCATTGCTTTTCAAGGAATTTTAAAAACATATTTTTCCCTCTGAGTTAAAGAAAAAAAAAAAGTTGCACCCGGGCGCCCGGGTGGCTCAGTGGGTTAAAGCCTCTGCTTTCGGCTCAGGTCATGATCCCAGGGTCCTGGGATCGAGGCCTGCATCGGGCTCTCTGCTCAGCGGGGAGCCTGCTTCCTCCTCTCCCTGTCTCTCTGCCTGCCTCTCTGCCTACTTGTAATCTCTCTCTCTCTGTGTCAAATAAATAAATAAAATCTTAAAAAAAAAAGATCAGAGAAAGAAAAAAAAAGTTGCAAAATGTTACACCCAATAGGCACCCAGTAGCCAGAGCCCCAGTTTTGTGGCCTGTGACCTCCCATTCCCTGAACAGCATTGAATGGACTTAGCCAACACCTGCCTCTCACCCACCCCTTCCTCTATTTCCCAGGCTCATCGTTCCCTTCAGAGAGCACTGTATCGTTACATTTAGATCTGTTCATCACTGTTAGGTCTCAATCAAGTTTGTAGCCCTGGAGGCCCTTTTGTCTTTTTACTATGTGCCCTGCCCCAGGAAGTACACAGAATGGCTCAGAAAGTAGATTTTGGAGTTAAGAAATCTAGGTGTAAAGAAAGGAAGGAAGGAAGGAAGGAAGGAAGAAAGAAAGAAAGAAAGAAAGAAAGAAAGAAAGAAAGAAAGAAAGAAAGAAAAGAAAGAAAGAAAGAAAGAAAGAAAGAAAGAAAGAAAGAAAGAAAGAAAGAAAGAAAGAAAGAAGAAAAATTGATCTAGGTTTGAATCGGTGTTCCATCTGTGTGTGCTTGGGCAAGAGATTTCACCTTTGTGAGCCTTGTATTTTTCATCTGTAAAATGGGGATGTTAACAGTACCGACCTCACAGGTTGTGAGAACAGTGTATAGGCAATGCTTAGTATAAAATTCTGGTACACTGTAAGCCTCTGTCTGGTCTGTGCTTTGAGGGGTGATCATGTTTTCCAATTTCTTCCTTCTTGGGGAGGCCTCTCACTCTACCAAAGGAGGAAGGGTAGGAAATTCAGTTCAACACGTAACATTTACACATTTATTGACTACATCAGACCAGAGGCATTTGTCACTGGGAACTATCTGGTATACAACACCTCCTCCTGTTGGCACACCGATTTTCATTTCTTTTCCCCACCAAATTCCCATTGAGAGCACTTCTGGGATGAGTGCCTCTAAACACTATGGAAAGTGTAAAGGGAGAATGATTCAGGTCCCTCTGGTCACTCACCTTCTTGGAGCTTGGAATCTTGAGGATGTAGAGATGGCTGAAGTTATTAACTGATTTCTGCTGTTGGACATTTGCGATAGTTCCGGGTGCTTATTCCCTTGCAAGCCTGCTCTTCCAGTCTAATATTCATTCCACGTACCCCCATATCCTTCTAATATATTCTCTTTTTGTTGAAGAAAGCAGAGTCAGCTTTCTGTCCCTTGCCACTAAGAAGGCTGGCTCCTTACACTTGCTGTGCGCGAGACACTGTGGGTATAGAAACTAAAGACACCAGTAGTCCCTGCGCTCAAGTTATCCACAGCCTTGCAGAGAAGTCTGGAGCACTGTCATCAGGGGCTTAGTTATGTAGTAGCCTCTCTTTCTACTGCCCCCCAAAAGGCCACATCTGTTAGAACTGAGATGAGAGGGAAGAGCAGAAGAGCCATGACTGGACCAATGGTATTTGACTTCTCTGCCTACTCCAACCCTCTTCCAGAGACCAGAGACCATACCCAAGCTTAATCTTATGGGCCTCTTTAGAAGGCTGGCTAATTAATGGCTGTAAAAGCAGTTTGGACTTTGTAAGCCTTTTATAATGTGCCTCATTTAGACATAATGGGCTCAAGATTGCCTCTGGCATCCTCAAGAAAATTAAAAATCCAGTAGGCAGTGGAATTGCCTCAACATGGTTTTCCTATTACTTTTATTTTTATTATGATTGCAAATAGTGGCATTACTAATAGTACATTGGACGAGGAAGTCTTTCCGGAGAAGGCCTCGCTGTTTCCCTACATCCACAGGATGATTTATTGCTCCTCCAGCCAGCAGCACGCTGGCTCCTTCTGCATGATGTCATTTAACTCTTGCCAAATGGAAGGGAGTTGGAGGGCTCCCCAACACATGGAGTTGTCTAATGCAGGGCCACTACAAATAGAGACACCATTCATTACCCTCCAGCTTGACAATAAAAGTCCTAATTGGTATTTGTCTAATCCTTGGCTTTGGACAACCAGGTATCTTGCCTTTGTGGGCTGGGCAAGACTGGCATCTGGGAAGTCTGGGCTAGCAGGCAATGCAGAAAGATGGCAGTGTATAAACTGGACAGAGGAGTCATGACAAATAATTGTAATGATCACAACTCTACCCATCAGGACCGTTAGTTGCAAATAATTGAAGTACCTCTACCAAGATTAAAGAAGAAAAATTTTTAATAATGTCAGGAAGTTCCTGGCATCCCCAGTGAAGGTCAAAGAATCATGATCAGGGAGTATACTGCCAGGAATGAAACCCAATCTATATCCCTTCAACAAAGATGACTGCTACCACTGCTTGGCATAGACACCTCAGCTAATATCAGTCACTCTGGGTTTGAAACATCACCCTCTGTGACTGTTGCCCCTAAAAGGCTGGGTGGGGCGTGTCTGCCATGCTTACTCAAAGCTGGATTCTCCCTGTACCTCCTGGCCAGCATCGCCTACAGCCAAACTGAATTTTTGCATAGGTGAATTAAATTGGAGGGATTAGGTCAGTGACATGCCAAGGGCAGTGGGAGTGTTCTGCTTCTGAGGTAAAGAGTAAAAAAATACGTGATTAATAGAGAATTTAAAAGTAATACAATAAAACTGACTTCAATCACTCTGCTTTGATTATTACCATGAGCCAGTAATTCCAAACAATGTCAATGGTACAATACACCTTCTGGATGGGGCAGACCATGGCCACCCCTCCTCCTAGTAGGCCGCTGGATTTGTTCATGTTTGGGTAGGTGCCCCATTTAAAAAACAGAGGGTGCACCTGATAACAACAGAACCTACCTCATAGGGCTATTGTGAAAAAATATGTCAATATTTCCAGGATGTCATTTCTCCTCAAATCGATCTAGAGACTGTGATCCCAATCAAAATCCCAGCAAGTTTTTGTTTGGGTGGAAATTTATAAGGTAATTCTAAAATATGCATGGAAAATCAAAGAGTCAAGATTATCACAAAGAAGAACAAAGATGATTTTCACTACTGGATATCAGGAGTTATTATAAAGGCAGGGTAATTAAAGGAGCATGCTTTGATACAAGAAAGATAAACAGACCAGTGAAATAGCGTTGAGAACTCAGAAACAAATCCACACATGCAAAGACACTTGATTTATAACAAAGGTGCCACTGAAGAGCAATGGAGAAACAATGGCCTTTTTACTAAACGGTGCTTGGTCAAATGGCCATCCATATGGAAAAATCTGAATCTTTATCTCTACCACATATTATACACAAAAATCAATTCCAGTGGATTGCAGATCTAAATGTGAAAGGAAAAAATGATAAACCTTCTAGAAGACAATACAGGAGACTATCTTGATCTTGAGATAGGCAAAGGTGTCTTAAACAAGACACAAAGGAACTTGGGTAGGTGAAGCTTCATTGTGCAGGAGGTTCAGAATAAGAAAACCCATAAATCAAACTCCTTGTCTAAGTTTTCTCCCTTAAAGTTTCACAGCCTTAGAACCTTTTAAAAATCTCAGAATGTGCACGCTGAAGCATTCCAAAGGAGCGGGGATTTTCCCGTCATGCTCTTCATAGGAAGCAGCTATGTCTAGGTTACTTTTATAAAGGCAGTAACTCTGATGCCATATATAGTGATTGTTGACTATGTGCCAGGCACTGTGTAAAGCGCTTTGCAATCATTTTCTTATTTACCTATATTGCAGCCAGTGGTTGATGCCTGCAAGTCTGTCACCATGGAAACCACAACACAAGAAAATATACCTTCCAATCTCTCTCCACTACCTCACCCTTTAATATCTAAATTCTTTAATTTACAAAATCAAGACACAAAGAATTAATCAAGAAATGTTTAAATGAATGTTTCTTATTGTATTTTTTGCTCAATTTACAGTAAACGTTAATAACAATCTGACGGCTTCAACTTTACAAAATAAATTCCCAAGCGTTTCCTTACAGAATCTCTATGAAATAGCTATGGCTGGCTTGTAATCCCCATTTTCCAAATGGATAAACTGAGGCACATAAAAAGCTCCTATCAGGGACTGGAACCCATGCTAAACACTGTAAGCTACATCCAGCATGACTGGAAGAGTTGGCTAGTTGGTTTTGCAGGGGAATGCTCAAGTGAAAAACAAAATGACTAAATCTGGGATTTCCTCTTTAGAAGTAAGTGTAGGGGATAGGGCGGGAGTGTGCTGAGTCTTCATTTCTATTAGCCTAGTTGAGAACCTGCTCACCTCATTCCTAAACCTGATCCTCCCATCTCTAGTTTTCCCCATTTCCACACAGCTCATGGCAACACTTTCAGGTTTATCTGTCTACAATAAAGCTCTGATATGTCACTTCCTTGCCCCCAAACCATCAACAGCTCTTTACTTTTTAAAAAATATACAGTGTTTGTAATCAACACTATTTAGTCCATCAGAACTAAATCTCGGCTCAAATGTTGCCCCCAGAACTTATTAATTCGATGTTTTTAGCCTACTTACTTAACTTGTCTGAATCTCAGTTTCCTTATCTGTAAAATGGGGATAAGACCAGGGTTGATGGGGTGGGTGTAAAAAGAGATATTTTAAGTATAATGACTGATTGCGCTAATGTGCACTGGTTTTAAAAGAGAAGGGAACATTTGATTCGGTTAACAATAAAAGCTTTCCTTTTTTTTTCCTTTCTTTCTCTTTTTAGTTTTTAGATCTTGCTGTGCACCAAGTTCTATATTCACACTTTTCATGCAGGCCATTATCAAATCTGCACAACTACCCCCTGAGGTTAGAATTACTATTTTCTGCATTTTTATGTACACAAGGAAACTGAAACTCAGAGGTGTCACCCAGCTGGTAAATGGTAGAATTTAGCTTCAAACTCATATCTCACTGAGTTTCAAATTCATACTCTTCCCTGCTATAGTTGGACCACCAACATCAAAGTCACCTGGGGGTGGGAATTGCAAAAATGCAGATCTCTGTGCCCCAGTCCAGACTGTGAGACTTCCAACAGAATCCATTCTCATCTTTCTTCTTAGTGGCTGAGAATGTGGCTGCATCGCTAAAGACTCTATTTCCCTGTCCTTTTTGTATTAGATGCAGGGATGTGACAAGTTCTGGCCAGTGCAATGTGAGCAGAAGTAACAGGTGCCAGCTCCAAGCCAAGGTGAGTAAGAAATAGATGCATCTTCTCCAGCCACTCCCACTGATTAGACTGATTAGTACCTGGACATGGTAGGAACTCAATCTTGACCAAGTAGATGATGACTAGTGTAGAGAAGTCAGAGGAGCCTCATGATGGGAGAAACCTGAGTCTCTGTGACTACCCTAATCTTTGTCACCTCAGATAATCAGTCATTTATTGGGCACATGAATCTACAGTTTGGGCAGGGATTGGTGGGTATGGCACCGGGTGGGAAGGCTCCACTGGACTAGAGGGTCCACTTCTGTAGTGACTCATGCCCATGGTAGGAAATTTGATTCCAGATCCCAGCTAAAAGCTTAACTGGGGCTGACTACCAGGAGCCCTAGCTCTTCTCCACAAGTGCTGCTTCACAGGCTTCTGGGCTCCCACATAGCAGAGTAGCTGGGTTCCAAGAGTAAAAAGTGGAAGCCTATAGTCTCTAAGGGGCTGTGCCCCAAAACTAGCACAGCGTCACTTCCACAACATTCTGTTGGTCAAAGCAGTCACTGAGACTGTGCAGATTCAAGAGGAGGGGACACCAACCTCATTTCTCAGTGAGAGGAGTGTCAAAGAATATATGGCCATCTTTAAGCTGCCACATGTCATGAAACAAGTATACCCACCAATAAGAAACACTCACCTTGGATTGTAATGTGTGTGGGAGAAATAAGTTCTGGATTCTCTAAACCTTGTTATTATTGGGTCTCTTGCTACAATACCTTAGCCTTTTGCCATGACAAATACTCCCAGTGTATCAAAATGGAAGCTGGTCGGTCAAGAATCTACACACAAGCAACTTGATGGCTTCATGCATGCCAGAACTCTGTTAAGCAACATGGCTACACCATTCAGTGTCTGACCTCCCAATGACTCTGAGATAGATAAGCTCTTCTCTCTGATTGCTCATGGGGTTCACATCTTAGAATAGACAATCTCTCCACGGGGTTGGTTTGAAGATCCATGACCTCACTAAATCCCACTTGGAGATACTCAGAGGGTCCTTGGAAGTTCCCATAGTGAAATTCTCCCTGGTACAGTGGCCTTAATATGCTAGGGTTACAGGATGCTCACATTGATGGCAAAAATTCCAGAAGTCCAGGTAAAAGGAAGTGTTTCCTGAATGTCTTTTCTAAGATGCAACTCCTATAGACAATCAAATAAAAGAACTGAACTATTTTAGAGGCATGGAAAAATCAGAAACTGAAAGTCTAACAGTGTTGCTTAGCTGAGTGGATCCTGGATACCACAGATATGATATTAATTAATAGGGAACCACTTTGTGGGTTACATACATTTTCAGAACAGGGAACTGGGTTCCCATACCAACATGTTAAAAAACTCTCTTAAGCAAGAAAGTTGCAGAAAAGAGCAGCGGTATTTAGAGCAATTAGTGAAGACATCCAACTAACAAAATGACAGTTTTTAGACAAAACATCTAGCTATTCAAGGTCCTTAGCATCTGAGAGGAGGGAATATCTCACAAAATCACGTCTCTGATTCAACTGCTTTCTCTTCTTCTTAGTTCAGTTCTGTTTGAATATTAAGCTTCCTTATGGTTAATATTGGGTCCCTACAGACTTAATTTGGCAATCTTCCTCAAAAGAGATGATAATACTAGCCCCATGAGGTTGTTACAAAGATTAAATAAGATAATAGAGATATTCATGTGATGAATATTTGCAATGAAGATCCACAGAACGTGGAGTACAATGTTCTGAGCCACACTGCTGCATGGTAAACAGAAGTCCCTCTCATTCCTTCTCATTTTGAGGAAACAGCTTCTAAATCAGGAATGGCAGCTACTAGGAGTTCAATGTTTGTCACCTCAAAAGTCATATGCTTTGAAATCCTAACCCCCAATGTAATGGTATTAGGGGGTGAGGCCTTTGGGAGCTGATCAGCTCCTGACGGTGGAGCCCCCATGAAGAGGATTGATGCCCTTATAAGAGGGACCCCAAAGAGCTCCCTCACCCCTTCCACCATGTGACAATATGGGGAGAAGTCAACCATCTATGAACCAAGAAGCTGGTCTCACCAGACACCAAATTTGCCAGCACTTTGATCTTGGACTACGCAGCCTCCAGAACCATGACAAATAAATGTTGTTTCAGCCACACAGTCTAGGGTATTTTTGTTATGGCAGCTGGAACAGACTAAGACAGCAGCACATTGATGTTTGGTTTGCTGTACGTAATAACTTTTTTTAAGTCTTAAGTTAGATTCCAATATAAAAATCAGAAGGTTTTACATGAAAATTCAGATTTTTGGTTTCTTCTAAAAGAGCAGAAGAAGCTCTAGAAACACAGACCATGGCTCTAGAAACATGGCCCCTACAGCTGAGTTTGAGAGCTAGAACCTAATACTGTTCTCTCTCACCGAGTTTTGTCTCCTATGCCTACTTTTCTGGGCTCTAATTTGTCTTCTTAGTCTGGGAGAGTGAGAAGGGAGTTTGTTAAAAGTTCTGATGTCACCATGTATTTTGGAGAACACTGCCTTTGATTCTTGGCCAGGTGCTGGATGCGTGCAATGACAAAGTCTTCCTGGAAAACATAACACATCTTCATTGTGTCTTCCTTAGCCTCTTACCACCCAGCAAGAAAACTGATTTCAGAGTCATCCTATTTTATTTATCTATTGATCTGGTGGAGCCTTACTATCCTCAGAGCACCATCTTCTGTCCTACAGAACATAAAAAATTGGCAAGAAATAGACCTCATCTGGCTAACCTCTGTTCACTGTTTAAGTCTTAGTGTTAAAGTCCCTTTCTCCATAAAGCCCTCCCTAATAGCTCTGACTAGATTAGACTTCCAGGTATATACCGCTGAACTTTTCCTTGGTCACATTCCATGAACTTGGTCAATGTCTTTATCTATTCCCCTCCTTTAAGTTCCTTATAATGTCCTTTTATTTGTTGCATCCCCAGTTCCTAACACAGTACACGATACCCAGTGGGCCCTTCACAATATACTGGAAGAAAGATGAATGAATGCATGAAAAAATGAGTGAATGAATAAGATTTTATGTTTATGTGACTATTTGCAACAGAAGTGAGGAGTGGGGCAAAAGTATTCATTGGTCAACTGGTCATTTGTTAAACATTTTAAACATCACTGCTGAATACAGAAGACTTAAATGTTCAGTGTATTAATAGCTATAATTAATTAATTAATAGCTATAATGATTACAAGCAGATAAAGTATTTTGCATTAAAGGGGCAGTTCTCTCCCAGCAAGAAATTCTGCTATAAAGTCCCCTATGTAAATTAAGCTCCTGCAACACAATAGGTGCTCAATCCATGCTATAATAGTTATTATGAGAGCTGAGGTTTACAATATTACACCTGCTATTTTCACTGCTATACTCTCAGCACAGAATCGGTACACGGTGTTTAATAAATACCAGGTAATTAAATTATTTAATTAGTGATGAATTAACAGTATTACCTCAAAGATAAAAGTTAGTCTGATCTCCTAAGCATTGTCTGGATCAGCCATGAAGCCCCTGAGAGTATTCTGGGATACTTAGGGTCAGTGATGGGAAGGTCAGTTTTCAGCCCAGGGGGAAGTGGAGGGTGCTCCAGCATCCCAAAGGCCATGCTACTTATCTAGTCTTTTTCAGGGTCATGTCCAAGGCGATTGCCACAAAGGGCACCTTATCTCTGGCAGCACAGGAGACTGAGGGCCCTAGATAAGTCCTGTAGGTGAGTGGGACAGGCCCAGATGGAGGTCCTGATTAGAGTCAAGCATTCTGAGGTTTGCAGGGGTCTGGGGCCTGGCCCACAGTATTTCAGACTTCTCTACAGAAGGGTCTCTCTGGATTTCACATAAAGCCACAGAGCTCAGAGGCTGGGAGGTGGGAGGGAGAGAGAAGAAGAAAAGGACTGTAGACGGAGAGCAGATAATGGAAGCGCGCACACACACACACACACGCGCGCGCACACATGCACAGAGGCTCAGATGCACACAGAGGTGCACAGTGGGCAGGACTGAAGAAACAAGGGACCCAGAGTTAGAGCAAGAGCCAGGACAGAAAACAATCAGAGGCAGAAACTCACAGAGACGTTCACAGCAACAGACCCAGGAAAAGGGAGAGGAAGAAGAGAGGCACCGGGAGGCAGAGTCTCGGAGACATTCCTCCAAAGAGATGACATAAAACAGAGACGAAAGAGTGTCTCAGAGATGCAGATGGACTAAAGAAGGACAAACAGCCAGAGATGCAGAGAAACACAGGAGACTGAAACAAAAGAAATCACAGAGACACCAAACAAGAGGTAAACAAAGCAGAGAGAAGGAAAGGGAAGGATGCAGAGGACTGGAATCAGCAGGTAGCCCTGCGGTTCAGCTCATCTGGAACAGTTCTTTGCACTTGCCAGGGATTCTGATTCCATAGCCCCGGGGAGGGCCTGGGCACCATTAGTTTCCATAGCTTCCCAGGTGACTCTCAGGCACAGACTGGCTGGAGAGGCACTTCTTCAAACAAGGGTTTTGGCTGGTAGAAGAACTATATCAGACTTACTTGGGCTATTGCTAAAAATCCTTGTCTCTTGGGCCCTTCAGAGCTATGAATCAAACCTGTGAGTGTGGGGCCCAAGAACCTGTATTTTCACATGCTGCTCTGGGAATTCTGAGGCACACCTCAGTTTGAGAAATACTGTCCTAAGCTGGTGACTTTAAAGAAGCCGCACATACACATACCCCTCAGAATACGTTTGGTAATGGCATCCCTAGGTGCTGGGACCGATTGCTACAAAACTTCCCTTGCCCAATCTGTCCTTACTTGTGGAAATATAAGATTCAAGTTCAGAAAACCAGGTCACAGCTCTGTCTTCTACATGCTGAGTGGCTCTAAATATGTCACTTAACTTCTCTGAGCTTCTCGTTACTCATCAATATAGTGAGGTTAATAATCTGAACTCCACCGAGCCAAAGGGCCCTTGTGGTAACCAAATGAGATATAAAATGTAAAGGTGCAATTGCACTACTAGGTATTTACCCCAACAATACAGATGTAGTGAAAAGAAGGGGCACATGCACCCCAATGTTCATAGCAGCAATGTCCACAATAGCCAAACTGTTGAAGAAGCCAAGATGCCCTTCAACAGATGAATGGATAAAGAAGATGTGGTTCATATATATGATGGAATATTATTCAGCCATCAGAAAGGATGAATACCCACCATTTGCATCAACATGGATGGAACTGGAGTGAAGTAAGTGAAGCAGAGAAAGACAATTATCATATGGTTTCACTCATATGTAGAATACAGCAATAGCATGGAGGACCTCAGGGGAAGGGAGGGAAATCTGAAGGGAGAGAAACCAGAGAGGGAGACGAACCATGAGAGACATGGACCATGAGAAACAAACTGAGGGTTTCAGAGGGGAGGGAGTAACAGGGTGATGGGTATTAAGGAGGGCATGTGCTGTGATGAGCACTGGGTGTTATATGTAACTAATGAATCATTGAACACAATATCAAAAACTAATGATGTACTATACAGTGGCTAACTGAACATAATCAAAAAATAAAATGTAAAAGTACTTTGTAAGCTAGAAAGCACTATAGTGTTATAATTATTATCATTATTAACAGCAGCATCATTATTAATAGGTGTGGTATCTTTTTCCAACACCAATAAATAATTCTCCAATTCTCTGACATCACCTGGGCATCCAACAATTTAACTCTGGCACTATCCAGAGTTAGTGCAGATCCCACAAGGTAAGGCCTCAGCCTGAAAAACTATACCCATTTTAGACACCAGCCACAAATGCTACCCACACTATGTAGAAAATCCTACTGAATTCACATACATGCGTGTGCACGCACACACACACACACACACACACACACACCTACTAGAATAAGTCAATTTAGAAGTCATGAAATGCAAGTCAATATGTAATTTAAATAAGTTTCATTTCCGCTAGCAATATTAAAAAAACAAAGTTAGAAAAACAACAGAATTTACAAAAGCATCAGCAAAGATACAGTAATTAGGAATAAATTTAATGTAAAGGTATAAGATCTGTATACTGAAAACCAAAGAAGAATGCTAAAAGGAATTAAAGACCTGGGCGCCTGGGTGGCTTAGTCGTTAGGCGTCTGCCTTCGGCTCAGGTCACAATCCCAAGGTCCTGGGATCCACTCCCAAATCAGGCTCTCTGCTCAGTGAAAGCCTACTTCTCCCTCTCCCACTCTCCCTGTTTGTGTTCCCTCTCTTGCTGTCTTTCTCTCTATCAAATAAATATATAAAATCTTAAAAAGAAAGAAAGAAATTAAAGACCCGAGTAAATGGAATGATATACCATGTTCATGAATCAGAAGACTCAATGTTGTGAAGATGCCCATTCGCCCCCAAATTGAATGCAATCGCAATCAAAATCGCAGACTGAAAAAGTTAATAAGCTAATTCTAAAATTTCAGGAAAAAGCAAAAGACATACGTATAGTTTGCTTAGTGCTGCCATAACAAAATATCACACACTGAGTAGTTTAAACAACAAAATTTATCGTCTAATGGTTCTAGAAGTTAGAAGTCCAAGACTGAGATGTTGCTAGGGCAGGTTCCTTGTGAGAGATAAGAGAGAAAATCTGTTCCACATGTCTGCCCTAGCTTCTGATCATTTGCCAGCAATCCCTGATATTCCTTGGTTTGCAGAAACATCACCCTGATCTCTGCCTTTATAGTCATATGTTCTCCCCATGTATATGTCTGTGTCTAAATTTCCACTTTTTAAAAGGATGCTGGTCATAGTGATTTAGAACCCAATCTACACAACTCATTTTAACTTGAAAACCTCTATAAAGACCCTATCTCCAAATAAAGTCACATTCTGAGGTACTGCAGGTTAGGACTTCAACATATTAATTTTGAGAGGACACATGACAGCCTAGAAAAGCCAAGACAATCCTAAAGAACTTATATTACCTGATTACTGTAAAATTACAGTAATAAAAATAGTCTGCTAGAGTGATATAAAAAGAGATACATGTATCACTGGGATGGAATAAAGATTCTAGAAATAGATGCACATGTTATAGTCAATTGGTTCTCTACAAAAACACCAAAGCAATTCTATGGAAAAAGGAGTCTTTTCAACAAATGGTGCTAGAATAACTAGATACTCATATGACAAAAATGAATCTCAATATCATACACACCAAAAATTCAAGATGACTCATAGATCTAAATATGAGTTAAAACTATAAAGCTTCTAGAAGGAAACATGGAAGAATACGTTATAATAAGCAAACTTTTTAGACACAGTAAGCACTAACCATAAAATTTTAAAAAATTAACAAACTGGATGCCATAAAAATTTAAAACTTCTGTTCATTCAAAAGACACCATTAAGGAAATTAATAGAGAAGCCATAAACTGGAAGAAAATAGTAGTAATACATGTATCTGATAAAGTACTTGTTTCCAGAATGTAAAAGAAACTCCTACAGCTCAATAATAAAAAGAAAAATGGTCTAATAAAAATGGTCAGAAATCTTGAACAGACCCTCTACAAAGGAAAATATACAAATAACCAATTAGGACATGAAACCGTATCCAATGCTACTAGTCATCAAGGAAATGCATATTAAAACCAGATTGAAAAAACACCATATGCCCAGCAAAATGGTTTCTAAAACTCTCACCAACATAAAATGCTGGCTAAGATGTAGAATAACCAAAAGTTTTAAACATTTCAAATGGAGATATAAAAATATACAACCATTTTGAAGAAAGAGCTGGAAGTGGGCGCCTGGGTGGCTCAGTGGGTTAAAGCCTCTGCCTTTGGCTCAGGTCATGATCTCAGTGTCCTGGGATCGAGGCCCGCATTGGGCTCTCTGCTCAGCGGGGAGCCTGCTTCCTCCTCTCTCTCTGCCTGCCTCTCTGCCTGCTTGTCATCTCTCTCTGTCAAATAAATAAATAAAATCTTTAAAAAAAAAAAAAAGAAAGAGCTGGAAGTGTTTTATAGAATTAAACATACATCTATTCTGCAACACAAGGAGACTAATTTTTATCAATTCACCAAAAAAAAAGTGAAAACACGTTCACACAAAGACTTGCACATGTTTCATTTCTAAAATCCCAAAGTGGAAACAACCCAGGTGTCTTAGTAGGTGAATAGATAAATAAACTGTGTATATCCATACAATGGAACGCAGTGCAGTAAAAAGAAGGGACAAATTTCTGCTTCATTCAACCAAATGATGACTCTCGCTGACATAATGATGACCAAGAGAAGACAGACACAACAGAATATATACATTACGATTCCATTTTATGTGAAGTTCAAAAACAGGCAAAATAAATCTATAGTGATGGAAGTCCAAAGAAGTGATCATTTCTGAGTTGAGTATTGACTGGAAAAGAGGCATGAAGGGGCCTCCCAGGATGCTGCGAATCTTCTATATCTTCACTGGAGAGCGATGATATGTTTAAGACTTGTATATTCTAATTATGTTATCCCTCAATTAAAAAAACATATAAAGATCATGGCAACTCTATCTCATATTTAAAAAAATGAACTACCAGTATATAATAAATACCAAAATACTGGGATGGTATGTTGACCATGATTCCAACCATTATCCATGAAGGGGACTATCCTGCAGGTAGCTGAGAACTGACAACACTAACACTTGTGACTTTGTCAGAAATAAGTGCTCTGGGACCCAACCAGCTCACCAAGGTAACAGTGGTTTCCCAAATGAGAAGAACCTACCACCCTCATTAAAGGAAGTGGGATATTACTGGAGCCCACCTGTGAGAGGATTCGATATATATGCAAATGTGTCAATAGGAAATGGACACAAAGCCATGGCAGTGAGTGCTCTCCATGAAAATGGCAAAGCAGTAAAAATGAAACTATCTTTAAAAATTAAAAGGGTGCAAGTGCCAATAAAACATTAGGGTGATTATTGACCTTAGAAGGACCTGCATTTGGGTTTACTGGTACAAGATGAGGCCAGATGGGCCTGGTGCCTGTCTTCTTAGGACGAATGTGATTCCCCAGGTAACAGGCAGATGATACTTTAAGGTGTTGTCTCAGATCTCATTTAAGGAGGAAAGCAAAGATTGGTTGGGTTTGTTGATACCTGCATTAACTAATTTCTCTTCACTGAACACTTATTATGTACCTGGTAGACAGTTTAGATAATTTATCAGAACAGTTTTGGGGTCAGATTTCTTGGACTCAAATACTAGCCTTACAGCTTATTAGTATGTAACCTTGGTCAAATGACTTAAAACCTCTATGTCTCAATTTTCTCAGTGTAAATGAGGCATAATAGGGTTAAGTATAATAAACGATATATAATAGGGTTACTGTGAGGATTACGTTATGAATGAATACATGTAAAGAATCCTTAGAATAGCACTGGCTACACACAAATGACAACTGTTTTTGTTAATGACTATTTTCTTGGACTGAAGATGTATAAGCACACAGATACACATACATATGCATATACACAAAAGAAATGCCAAGGAAGTGGCCAACGTAAAAACCACATGAAATTTTTTTAACATTCCTTAGTTGACTACATAGTAATATCAACCCCCATGCTAGGAATGACTGCAATGATGTACAGTATACGCCCTTGAGGACAAGAGTCTAGTGGAGAAATCACAGATGAGATGAGCAATACAAGACATACAATATGGCAGACAGTTGTAATAATAACACAATGAGAAGAATAATAAAGCCCTCCGTAGGGAAGAGGAGTGGGGGGTAAGAGAAGGAAATATTAAACTGAGACCTGGAAAATGATGAGAGTTTTCTAGGTGGCTGGGGAAGGAGAAAATTTTAGGCAGAAAGAAGCAAGGTTTAAGAGGATTCCAATTCTAGCATGACATGTGACTGGCTCTGTGGACCACTTCCCTGGAATACTGGTGAAAATTATTCTTTAAAAAAATTTAAGCCTCTGGAGATGGTCTATACACCAAATAAAAAAAGTTATTCAAGAAATTCTACTAACACTAAGCAAGAAAAATGAGAGCCAATGGTATCTGAACTTAGACCCATGCCCTCGCTCCCTTCGCTCAGCTCAGTAAGATGGAAATGCCACTCTAGACTGGAACAGTCAAGAACATAGGCTTCCTTCTTTTCCCAGCTCCCAGCCAGAGGGCTAACCTCCTGGAAGGAACAGGACATCAGCATTTCTCATTTGGCCCCCAGCTACCTGTTGCTGAGGCTAGGTTCTACTGAAGTGCAGCTGAGAGGTGGGGCATCCCTTCTGCCCAGCCCTGCTAGTGGGACAGAGGCTCCACCTTGAGCATGGGGTCCTGAGCACATGTTGTGTGCCGGGGGAAGGGGTTCCACAGTGGGAGCGGCAAGTCAAGGAGACCTGAGACTTCTGGAGCACCCCTCTCCTAAAACAGGGGTGTCACTCAGATAGAAGCACAGCACTATCTACCCCTAGTACCATAGTTTCTAGATCAGAGGTCTTACTGGGGGAGAGAAGCAGATCATAGCAAAAAGGGCTCTTAATCTCTTCCCAAAGGAACCAAGTCCATTTACAACAGAGTGTAAAGTTCAAGCCTAAGGGTGTTTTCGAAAAACAGTACAGCTGGTGAAGGGCTACTGGGCTCCACTGGGCTATTAATAGATTCATTGGTGATACAGGATAACCTGGAGGCCAGCTAGTTTTCCAGAGAGAAAAATGGAAAAGACAAGTAGGAGGATTTTGTCATTATCAATCTCAAACACTGACCTCAGGAAACATCCCTTTAAAAAACAGGTTATGGTATTAGTTTATGGAGCAATTTATGCCCCAGCGCATTGCCGAAGATTGCATAAAAAGAACAATGAATGGAACTTAAGATTTAGTGTGGTCAAGGAAAGCAACAACCAAAGAGAGCACTGTCAAAAGCACTGCTATTGCAGTGTGACTCTGGACTTATCCCAGGCTGCCCTCTTGAGAATCGCCATCATTCACAGCAACAGGGAGGGGAATAGACATCATCGAAAAAATCCAGCCAGTCACTCAACTGGTTAAATGAGCAAACAACAACAACAACAGATAGTCTTTTCAACTAGGGGTTGAAATAGTGCTTGGACAATTGGGTATACACATGCAAAAGAATGAAGTGTGAGTTAAAATGAACTCAAAACAGATCAAAGATCTATATCTCAGAGCTAATACTATAAAACTTTGAGCATAAAACATACGGGTAAATCTTTATGACCTCGAATTTGGCAGTGGACTTTTTAGACATGATGTCAAAAGCATAAACAACAAAAGAAAAACTAAATAAAAAGAACTTCATCAAATTCAAAACCTTTTGTGAAAGTGAAAAAACAAACCACAGAATGAAAAAAACTGTAAATCCTATATCTGAAAAAGAACTTTTATCTAAAAATATAGAGTGAACAATCCTGAAATTTTTATGGAATCACAGAAAAACCCAAAAGCCAAAACAATCTTTAAAAAGAAAAGCAAAGCTGGAGGCATCATAATTCCAGTTCAAGCTATATTACAAAGCTGTAGTGATTTAGACAGTCTGGTACTTGTTCAAAAACAGACATATAGAACAGAATAGAAAACCCAGAAATGAACCCACAGCTATATGGTCAATTAATCTTCAACAAAGCAAGAAAGAATATCCAGTGGGAAAAAGACAGTCTCTCCAATACATGGTACTGGGAAAACTGGACAGCTACATGCAGAAAAAAAATGGGATCACTGTCTGACACCATATACACAAATAAATTTAAAATGGATGAAAGACCTAAATGTGAGACCTGAAACCATAAAAATCCTAGAGGAAAACACAGGCAGTAACCTCTTTGACATCTGCCGTAGCAACTTTTTTCTATATAGGTCTCCTGATGCAAGAGAAATAAAAGCAAAAATAAACTACTGAGACTACCTCAAAATAAAATGCTTCTGCACAGTGAAGGAAACAATCAACACAACTAAATGCCAACCTATGGAATGGGAGAAGATATTTGCAAATGACATATCCAATAAAGGATTAGTATCCAAAATATATAAAGAACATATAAAAATCAACACCCAAAAGACAAGTAATCCAATTAAAAAATGGGCAGAAGACATAAACAGACATTTCTCCAAAGAAGACATCCAGATGGCAAACAGACACATGAAAAGATTATTCTTTTTATATAAATGACCAGAATAGGCAAATCTATAGAGATAAAGAGCAGATTAGTGGTTGCTTACAGCTGAGGAGGTGGGAGGTTGGGGAGGTGATAGCTACAGAGTATAAAATTTCTTGAGGTGATAAAACCATTCTAACATTGACTATAGTATGGATGCACACATCCCTGAATAGACTAAAAACTATTTATTTTTTTTAAAGATTTTATTTATTCATTTGACACAGAGAGAGAGATTACAAATAGGCAGAGAGAGAGGAGAGAGGAGGAAGCAGGCTCCCTGCTGAGCAGAGAGCCCAATGTGGGCCTCGATCCCAGGACCCTGGGATCATGACCTGAGCCGAAGGCAGTGGCTTTAACCCACTGAGCCACCCAGGCGCCCGACTAAAAACTATTTAATTAATACACTTTAAATGGGTGAGCTGTGTACTGTGTGACTTCTCAATATAGCTGTTATTAATATTTTTTGAGGGATATACAAAAAATATGGAACCTAGAAGATAAAAAACCACTAATATTTCCCAAGTGTGTGTTTTGTGATGTGTACTCTGCCATCTGGAAAAAGTTTATGAGGCACTTACTATATGCACCAGGCACTTCTCTAAACGCCGAGATACACTGAACTAAACAAATTTCTTGCCCTGATGCAACTTACTTGAGTGGAGAGAAGTAGACAATAACTACATCCATATTAGGTAGTGGTAAACGTTAATAAGAAAAACAAAGCAGGGTAAACATACAGAAAATGGTGGGGAGGCTGCCATTTAAAGGGGGTGGGCCAGGGAATGTCTCTCTGATAATCAGACAGAGCTGAAAGAAGGTGGGCCCAGGAGGGAGACGCTCAGAGCTGTAGGATCAGCTGAGTGTCAAGGCTTTAAGATGGAGATACACTTGAAGCCTGACATATTACAAAGAGCAAAGAGGGCAATGTAGCAGGGGTGAGGTCAGTGGGGAGGACAATGGTAGGACCGCACCAATGAGGAAGGCAGGGCTTGCGAACTGCAATATGATATTAAGAATACTTAGTGCTAGGGTCTTTCTCACTACTGTGGGCAGAGCTGCCCTTAACCCCCTGGCAATACATCAAGGACAATATCGAAGGGTCCCAACATGCAAGATGAGCGACCACAGTCTAGTCCAACATTTTTCAAAAGGCAGGCTGCATCCTATTCATGGTGATATATTAATAGAGCAGGTTGAAATCAGCATTTTTTTCTGGAATGGAATTAAACAGATTGGAATAGAATGGAAAATATCCCGGTATAACAGTTGTATGCGTGCATGCACACACGTGTGTATGTGCGTTTGTGCCATGCACTGGTTGTGATATAAAACGTATTTTTCCCCAAGGATCGCATCGAAATATTTGAACCTGACTCTAGCCCATCCCCAGCTCATACAGCTCCACTGGAGCACATGCAAACCTGCACCAAAAGGCACCTTGGCTATTGATTTGTATGTAGCCTCCTTTTCTGACTGTCAACAATTTAATTGATCCAAAGGATGAACTCGCCTGCAGCTATGGAAAGAAAAAGGTCTTCTGTGTTAATTGAGACGTTTACTTTAAGCAAGGCAGGAACCCCCCCCCCATGAGTGTGTGTTCACACTGTAATGAGTGTTGACTTCCTTGCTTTGTTAGTCACCACCTTCCTGGTCTGCAGAAGAACACCAAGCCCAAGCCCACAAATTCCCTCTGGGTCTAGATACAACAGGTACGGGAGAAGCTGGTGGTTCCCTCTCAGAAAAGTGCTAGGACCCTCAAAAGTGGAGTGTTGGGTGTTGGACAGGTATCAACTCCAATCCTGATGCTGTTAACTCCCAACTGTGTGACCCTGGACAAGTGAAATCACTCCTTGGAGCCTTGGTGTCCTCATCTGCAAAAAGAGATGGTCATTGTACCAACCTGATAGGATTGTTGTGGGTGAGTAATAATGGCAGCCTCTATCTGACACAGCGCTTACAGTGACTATGGGTATTAGCACAGGTAATCCTCGCTACAACTCTGGGAGATGAAGGATCTATTTTCCGCACTTGACAGACGAGAAAACTAAAGGTAAAGAGGTTCAGTAACTTGCTCAAAGTCCCCCAGCTGGTATACTGTGAGGGCCGGGCTTCCCACACACTCTTTGCTCAGTTTTCACAATGGCTGTTTAATGAAAAAAAGTTCAGAGCCACTAGAGAAAATGATCTCTAAGATTATGATCACCTGCTTACCAAGGACTTTGGGTTCTCTTTCCAGGCCCATAGTAGGGTTACCTTTCTCCACCCTCTTGAATTTAAATATTTGCTTGCTTTAGCTAATAAAATATGAGTGGAAGTGATGTGTGCCACTTACGGGCAAAAGGTTTAAATAGAGGATGCAATCCAGGATGTTTCTCTTCTTCATGTCATGATGATCATGAACACATATCAATAGGGACCTCCATTAACCTGTTTTTCTGAAAAGTTAGGACAAACAAACACCTCCCAGCCAATAGGCCTTTTTCACAGTACTGTGAATGGGAAATGAAGTCTGGCTATGTTAAGACTCTGCATACTTGGGGTTATCTGTTACTACGGCAACACCTAGTCCGTTTTGGCCGACACAGGCCCTTCCCAATCTGATGTAGTGTAGCTACCATTCATTGAGCTCCGTGTGTCTGATGAAGTGCTAACCACTTTACCTACTACAGCTCATTTACCCCGATCACAACTCCACATAAAATTCCTATTAGCATACCCATTCACAGATGAGGAAACAGGGACTCTGAGAGGTTAAGTGCATTACCCTACTTTACACAGCTCAAAAGGGACCCAAATATAGATCACAAATAATAATTGCCTCCACCACTCATGGGAACTGAACCAGCAGAGCCAACTGGTACCAGCTTGTGAGAGCGGATTCTGGGCATCTCTTCCCACATTCACATCTTGCGAGGTTACACTGGTTACCCTGAGATCCACCATGGTGGGAGGATTTACACCATGGAAATTAGCAAATACTACAAATCAGGGCTTTTATTTTATTTTTAGTAAGAGCCAATTTACCACTACTCACAGATTGGCCCCACATTATCTGTATCGGCCATGCTGAGTTCTAATCCACAAAACTTGCCCAGGGAAATTCTCAGGAGCTCCCACTGGACCCCTTGGGATTCCCAAAAGTGTTTTTAGCCAATAACAAAGAATCTGTAGTGAGACTAGCACAAAGCAGGGGCATGGCAAGTTGAACTGTTAAGAGCAAGGAGAGAGAAGGTGCTCTACAGGGTATCTAAAAAAACAGGCTGCGAGAGCAAGAGGAAGGAAAAAAGAAAAAAAACTCTGGTGGAGGAAAGAAAGGCCTTCCAGTCGGGAGAACAGAGTCTTTAATCTGTGCAGCACACATTTTGTTAAGTCTGCATAATTCATGAAACACAAGAACATCCCGAGGACAGCTGAAGTTCAGGGCAGAAGATCGAGTTGACAAGATTGGCTTTGGGGTAAGACACGCAGGGGGGGCCTGGCTGCTGGAACTGACCTATATTTCTCTGTGTTTACACTGCGGCAGGAGCTGTCTCTGCACATCCATCACCCCAACCAAGCTTTACTGCAGCCGGGTTCTCCCTGCGGGTGGGGGCCTGGGGAGCGTGGAAGGAACCAGAAGGATGACTAGCGTGTTGGGTTCTGGTGGCTGTTCCCACATATCCAGACGACCATACTCATTCTTGGGACAACAGGGACAGTAAGTCTGCCACTTACAGGTGCGGGGTGACCCTGGGCAAGTGACCTTACCTCTCTCAACCTCAGTTTGTTCTTCTGTGAAGTGGGGCTGGTAAGAGCTCTTATTTCATAGGGCTGTCATATGCAATGTCTGGCACCTAGTAAGGGCTTAATAAATGGTAGCTGTTAACATTTATGACTATGGGGAAGAAGAAGAAGAAGAAGAAGAATAGGAATAATAATTATAATATTTAACAGTGCCAGATACTATTCTGAGAGCTTGGCTTAAAATAAAGCCTTTAATCCCCACAGCGAGCTTATGAGATGGGTACTATTTGGGTCTAATAGTGCTGAGGCAGGAGAGAAAGCATTTGCCCGGGTCACAGTGAGTGGTGGGGCCAACCAGTTATCGAACCCCTGCTAAGCACCGAGGGGCTTATAAACATTCTCTCTCATCCTCACCTGCCTGGCTTGGATAGGTATGTTTGTTTCCATTTTAAAGATGAGAAACTGAGGCTTGAAGAATCAAATTAGCTAACTTTGGGTCACTGAGTTAGTAAGCAGCCAAGAGAGAATTCAAGACTAGGTCTGCTTATCTCTAAGTGCTGGTTCATTCAACCATCTTCATTCTCAGAAAGAAAAGCAGTCACCTCATTAAGGCTAATTAACATGTATTTGGCATTTAAGATATGCAAGACACTAAGCTTCTCACAGGCAGGCCCTTATCAAAACAGCTGCAGGAGGTGGGTATTTGTCCCTACTTGACGGAGTAGACAACTGAGGCACAGAGAGGTTGGCCTCGCGCCCGAGGCCACACAGCTAGAAAGTGGCAGAGCTGGGACGTGAATCCAACCATCCTACTCCAGAGCTTCCTTGGCCTAAGTTCCGTTGAGCTATATAATATCTATTCAACAAATATCCTTGACCTGTGTTAAAGAAAAAGTTATTCCTGATATTTGTTAAAGGATGGTAAAGCAGACTTTATTCACGAAGGGGGGGGGTTGGGGGGGAGGGGGCACGGGACTACTGCCTTAAGTATAGGGACCACTGCAGGGGGGGGTTTACAGTAGGAAAGAGAGTGGGGTCAATACAAGGAAAAGTGGGACTTTCTAGCCAAGGAGCTGCTCAGTGGAGGGAAAACTAAGAGGGGGATTCTGGCCAAACACACCAATCAGAATTCCTGCTGGAGGCAGGCCATGATGATGAGACACCACCTGGGGGACAGTGGAGGGCCTAAGTACCCCATCAGACAGCCAGGGTGATCTGATCTGAGACCGAGGATGGCTAAACTGACAGGGCAGGGTTCTTGCCAAATGTGGAGAGGAACACAGAAGTCCCAAAGCCAGAGCCTACTTGAAAAGAGTTCAGAGGAGCTTGAACAGAGTCTGGTCAAGAAGACAATCTTTGTCACCTGCCACGAAAATTCCAGGTCCTTTCCCTTTGCTGACCAATGCCTGGAAAGACTTGACAGGGAGATGGGTGGGGGACCCACTAAGGAGCTGGAGAGAAAAAGGAAGATGGTTGAGGGAGGGGCAGTGTTGGAGCTAAAGATGATCGACAGAGGGCGCCTGGGTGGCTCAGATGGTTAAGCGTCTGCCTTCCGCTCAGGTCATGATTCTGGGGTCCTGGGATCAAGCCCCACATGGAGCTCCCTGCTCCTTGGGGGGCCTGCTTCTCCCTCTCCCTCTGCCTCTGCCCCTCTCTCTCTCTCTCGCATGAATAAACAATTAAATCTTAAAAAAAAAAAGATGATGCACAGAAGGCCAGACCAACGGACTGGACCAGCCCTCCCTTTCTCTGTCCTCCCCACCCTTCCTCTGTGGAGAAGAAGGAATTCCAGGACTATCCCAGGTATGTCCTACCGGTCTTGGAACTGCCAGTTAAAGCAGAACCAGGAAGATCTCTTGGTCTCTTCGGAGACTGAGCAACTATCTCTAGCTCTAGGCCTCCCTCCACCTCTCCTGACAAGGCGGCAGTAGGGACCTCCACTGGGGATGCCCCTCCTTGGCTTTCTTGGCCAGATTTATTAAAGCAGAACCTTCTGAAATGACAAAATAAAGGTCAGAGGCTAAGGGCTGGATGGACTTCCAGGCAGAGTCTGATAGAGTCGGGCTAGGAGCTGGAGGCACCCTTGGCTCCATTAAGGTTGTGCAAGGTTGGCTTGGGGGTGGCCCAGAGGCAGGGCCCCACTCGGGGAGGAAATGTCATGTCTCCTGAAGGTGCTGGACTGGATTCCAGTTTGGGGAGCAGTCCGCTTGCAAGGAGCTCACTCTCTAGAACCTCCAGACCTGTTCAGGCTGACAATTGGTTACTGCTATGTCTCTCCTCCGTTTAGGCCTCAAACAGCAGCCTTGAAACTTCTCAGGTGACCTACAAGACCCTGAGGGACCTGGCCCCCTCCCACGCTCCTAGCTCATGTCACAGTCATCTTCCTGTCATTCAAGTAATGCTGTCCCTGTCTACTGTAGGCTGTTTCTCTTCTCCCAGATTTGCCCTGCTGTCCCTCTGCCTAGAATCTCCTTTGTTCCCTCCCATCCACCAGGATGACCCTAACCATCCTTCCTGGTCCTCCTCAGACTTCCCAGCTACCCCCCGTGCCCCTACAGTGTAGCATTCGGCGCTGGATGAGTTCTGTAGGATTGCTGTAACCAACTACCACCAGTTGGTGGCTCAGAGCAGAAATTCATTCTCTTGCAGCTCTAAAGGCTGCAAATCTGAAATTGAGGTGTTGGCAGGGCCACATTCCCTCGAAGCTACTAGGGGGGAGATTCCCTGCTTATCTCTTTCAACTTCCAGTGCTCCAGGCATTTCCTGACTGCCCTTGGCTGGAGGCCACATCACTCCAATTTCTGCTCTGCCTTCAGTGGTTTCCTTCCTCGTGTCTCTTCTCCCCTTGCAAGGACACCACTCATTGGATTTAGGGCCCCACCTAATCCGGTATGCTCTTACTGAACTAATTACATCTGCAAAGACCCTACTTCCAAATAAGGTCACATTCGGAAGTTTCCAGGTAGACATGAATTTTGCAGGGACTAGGATTGCAAGCTAGTATATGATCCAGGAAAGCTTCCAAAAGAAACTGGGTCCTTGAGGTTGGCTCCTGCTTGCATAGGCAGATACTCCACTTTGGAAGACCTGCTTGAGCCAACAACTAAAGGTGGGGAGCCAGTGACCCCTTTCAAGCTTCCCTGGGGTATTCAAGCCTGTGCCTGATAATATCTTTCTAAAGGTCCTCACAACCCTCCCATTTGCTTGCCCCACTTAAAACAATGTGGTAGCAGAAGAGAAATACTCAACACTTTTAAACAGAACCCATCAGCTAATAAAACTGAAAGCAATAATCTGTCACTTTGAAAGTATGAACCAACACATTTCTCAAGAAGCTTTCTATTCTAGTAATAACACGGGACTAGTAAGCTGCTTGCTTCTCTCTCTCTCTCTCTCTCTCTCTCTCATCTGTGCATTTCCAAATAATGAATACCACGTCATCTTTAGGAGTATTAAATACCCAGGTGGCCAATGCAACTGGAGAGCAGGCACATTACTCATTCCAAAAGGCAAGGGAAAAAACGAAACCCAAAGCAATGGAGAGAATGGAATCAGAGACTTGGGGGTTCAAGCACCGCCTTCATCACTTACAGACTTCTGCCTCTGTGACCTCTTGAGCCTTAATTTCCTCATGAGAAAAATTAGGAAAATCATCATGCCTCCCTCTCTGGTTCATTTTGAGATTAAGTGCCTGGCAAAAAGTGAGCACCTGGTAATCTCCTTAAATAAACATTTTTGGATAATCATAGGTTGCTCATACAGTTCTGAAACAATATATTTGTATTATAAAATAAAGCAAATAAGCAGCTTATTTCGTGTTGTTAGGAGTCATGGTTTTCAGTTTAAAAGAGACACAAATATAAAATCAAAAGATAAAACTATGCGTCTTCAGTTTGAATTAGAAATACCAGTGTGAACTCATGATGTAGTTTCTCCTAAAAGACATGCACTTCCTAACTGCTCTCTTAAAATGCACAGAAACGGTAGCTAACCCAGGAGCAGTGAGCACTTCTAGCACCTAGACTATAGTGTTAAATATCATTTTCCTATTCAAAGAAATCCAAACTCCTTGGAGAAATGGCTGATTCTTGGCCTTGGGCAGAAAATATACAAGATAAGCAAGAAAGCGCTATCATACCAAAGGGTAAAAAATGCTGTTGATATATTAGGGTCATTTCCAAAGGACTCAAGAGCCAACCTGAATAGTCTCCCACCAGACAAAGATGAGATAATCTGAGCATGGATAATAATGATGCAATGGAGCTAAATGCATCAAGTATGTTAAAGATCTATAAATTCATAATTGTAGGAACAACTAATTCAGCTCTTTCATTTAACCCTCACTTCCAAGCCTACGAAGGAAGATCTATTAGCTGCTTTGTCATGGAGGAAACTGAGACTCAGAGAAGTAAAGTCTCCCACCCAAAATCACACAGCTTATAAGAGGGGGAGCCGGAATGCCAAGCCAGTTCCATGACCTTGCAAAACCGCAGGAAGTATTCAATAAAGGAACTTTCCCCACCACCCCCACCACATCAAGGCTATGGGAATGCAGATAAAAATGGGGAGGATGAGAACGATCAGTTTCTTCCCACTGTCCCTGGTTACAAGCAATAGATGTTGCTCATTGAGTGTGTAGCATGTACATGGTAAAATGATAAAGATGAACCAATTATAACCTTTCACTCTCATGAAAATCCACAACAGCCATAAAATGGTCTTTGGTTTTGGAGTGGTAGCTGACGAGACATTTCTAAGCTACTTCCTAATTCATGTCTGTACCTTCCTGCCCCTGAGACCAAAGTGTCTTAAAGAGTGGTCTGTGGACCATTTCTACCTATCACCCAGATTACTGTTTAAAAACGCAGATTCGCAGGCCCCATCTCAGATTAAATCCATCTCTGGTGGACAGGGCCCTGTGGTCAGTATTTTTAGCCAACTTCCCTGGGAGCGACGTCACAACATTAAAATTTGAGAGGCGCTGCCCGGCATCCCCCCACTCTCACGGGAGGCACCCTCCTCCGGGTCCTCCCTGCCTCCATCTTCCCCATTCAATCTACTCCACACTACAGCCACGGAGATCTTTCTGCAAGACAAGTCGGAAGTGGCAGTCCTCTTAAAACCTTCCAGTGGCTTCCCAGGGTCCTTAGGAGAGAGTCCAGATATTCCAGGTCATGAATGCTCTCTAGTCTTGTTGGCCATTGCTCCCACCACTCCTACCACCCACTGTGCGCTCCCATTGTGGGAAACTCCTACCCTTCTCCGCGTTCACTCGTGCATCTCCTTCCCCTCCAGAATGCCTCTGCCCACCACCCCCTCTCATGCTACCCCCGTCCACCTCTCCAAAATCCTACTCATCCTTCAAACGCCCTTCTGGATTAACCTGCACTTGGCTTTCCTTGGTGCTTCTGGCTGAGTTAAATCACCCCTTCTGATCCCATTATCTCTCTCTTCCAGCACAGGTTAAGGCACCGAGGCTGTCATTTTCACTACTGTGTCTCCATCACCTGGCACAGTTCTTGGCACACCATAGGCTCACAGGGCTTATTAAAAAAGTGGGTAAATAAGTTAATGAATGAATGGCATCTCCCCCCTCATCCTCACTCCACCGTAGTAAACATGCTGCCCATCCATCTTCTCCCATCCTCTAAACTCTTCCTATCCTCCTGCACTCCCTGATCAATGCCAATTGTTTGCATGCTGCCTCTCGGTCAGGGCTGTGATCTTGGCAAAGAAGGTGAGGGGTGGGTGTTTTGCTGCAAAGATACCCCCTTCCACTTAAGTAGCAACTGGCCCTGCTGTGATACTTGATAGTGTGCAAACTCCTTCGATGAGTATGAGCTTCCTTCAATAGCCCTGGAAGGCAGGCAAGGCTAATCTTGGTATCCCCATGATGGAAATGAGTGTGTTTATGCAGATAATTCAGGGTGCCCGTTTTAACCATACCCGTCATGTAATATGCTAGAAGTTTCCCCGCTGCACCCATTTGACTAGGCCAGGGCTGTATGCTTGATTTCAGTGACCAACCAGGTCTCTCCTGAGAATTTGAAATGATGAAGAAAGGATTTCCCGGAGGGTGGTTTTTCACATTTTTTAATCCTATAAACTGAGCCAGTGTGCAGAGAAAAGCAGAAAGGGGTCACTAGATGGTTTTGGAAAGAGAGAAAGTAAAAGGCTGGGTTTTTTGGTTTCAGGTCTCTGTTCAGTGCCTGGATGAATTCTCTTCAAGAGCCAGCTCTGACTCCTGACTTTGGATCTCTGGAGTACCTTTACTGTCCTTCCAATTAATCTCTCCTTACTAGAGTTCATTTGTGTAGGTTCCTTGCAAACACACAATCCTTGACCCAGATGGAGCTGTAAGCAGAAGGCAGAACATTGGGCTGTGAATCAGAAGACATTAATGGCTTGGCCACTGAGCGACCATGAGACCTCCAGCAGAGCATTTCATCCCTTCAGACCTCAGTTCCCATTCCTGTAAAGTGGTAGCAGTGATGATGCCTACCACGCAGGATCAAAAGAGTAGGATATATAGAAGCAGTTTGTAGCTACATAATTAGTAAGAGAAGTAACCTGTCCTGGGCCCCCTAATGGTAGGAGATTTGAGCATCATGACGGGGGACCAAAGGGGGAGATACTAGGGAGAACCTGAGTGTCATTCGCCCAAGAGCCACTGGGAATGAAGCCACCTGGTAATGAGGGCTGCCATGGCCCTATCCAAGAGGTCACCAGCTTCGAAGAGACACCAAGCTGGAGAGTAAGCCCTACCACTCCAAGGGGGAAGGAAGCATCGCCCTCTGGTTCCACTAAAGCATCCATTTCTCCCCCTGTGTCTGTGAGCTTCAAGGGCAGGATGGTGTCCATCTTGCACGGGGCCTGGCACACAGCAGGTGCTCATGGCTGAATGAATATCTCCATTTTCCTCTGTCTCTACCTCTGTTTTAATGCCTTTCTCTGTACTGCATCTCTCTGATTCTCCCCTCCCCGCCTCCCTTCATCTCTCCCTTGTCTCTTTCTGCCTCCCCCTCTCTCCAGTATCCCTCTATCCTATGCATTTGCCTCCCTCTCTCCCACATCCTCTCCATCTCCTCCCCACCTCACCCTACACTCACACCTGCCCCAAACCTCTCTCTCACACGGGCTCCCTTTGTCTTTGGCCCACTCCCGTTGCCTGGTAACAGCCCTCCCGGCAGCCCCATTGAAACCATAGCAACGGGCAGCCTAAGACGCGTCCATTCCTCTCCCTTTTGTCCCTTGCATTGCACGTGGATGCTCCAATTACAGGTACTCAGTCTGCGATGCCTTTGTCCACAGCCCATTCTCTGCGCAGCCGGCTCCTGGGCCCAGAAGCTGTTGGGTGCTACCGCACAAAGCGCCTTTGTGCTTCCTCGGCGCCCCCGCCAAGCTGCACTCAAGGACACGGAGAGTCCAAACTCAGTGCTCTGACACCTGCACAGCAGGCTGGCGGTGGGGAGGGGAGGGGAGGGTGGGGTCCATGGACTCACAGACATACTGACCCAACAACAGCCCCTGGAAGAGAAGCCATGGGCAGAGGGCCAAGGAGTGCAGTGGCCCCGGCTGCCCACTGCTGCCTATGTGCCACTCTGGGCTCTGATCTTCCTTCTGTCCATTCCTCCAGTGCCTACCCACGTCACCCTCAAGCCACAGAACCAGTGTACGTTCTGTTCCCTCTAGCCCAGATCTTCCTTCTCTTTGCACACTCAACTCCTACCCCACCGTCAGATGCCAGCTCCAGCACCCCTTTGGAGTGAACCCTTCACCACCCTCCACTGGCTACCACGGTCCCTATGTTGTGCTGTACATAGTTGCAATTTTTTTATATACTATATAATATATATAACATATTGCATATATTATATATTATATAATATGTAATATATTATATTATATATATTATATTATATAATAACATATATAATATATATGTATTTCTTGGGTGGCATATTAGTTTTCCAGGGCTACTGTAGCAAATCACTACAAACCAGGAAGCTTCAAACAACAGACATTTACTGTTTCATGGCTCTGGAGGGCAGGAGTTTGAAAGCAAGGTGCCAGCAAGGCCATGATCTCTAAAGGCTCTAGGGAGAATTCTTGCCTCCTCTGGCTTCTGGTGGCTGCCAGCATTCCATACCATTCCTTGGCTCCTAGACTCCGATCTCTGTGTCTACTGTTATGTGGCAGTCTCCATGAGTCTCTCTGTCCAAATCTCTCCCATAAGGACAACAGTCATTGGATTAGGGGCCATCCTCATTCAGAATGTCCTCATCATAACTTGATTATATCTGCAAAGAATCTATTTCCAAATAAGGTCACATTCTGAGATTCAAGGTGAACATGAATTTTTGGGGGGGGGGGACACTGTTCAAGCCAGTACAGATGATTATTTCTCCTCTGGATTTATAAGCCCTTGTGACCTCGGCAAAGGCAGGTACTTTGCTCATCACTCTGCCCCCCAGGGCTCAGCACAGTGCCCGGTCAGTGAAGAAATCCATTGCTATTTAGTGAGTAAATGAGCTAATGAGTAAATGAGACTTGCTTCACCTGCATGAGCCTTAGTATTCTTTATGCAGAAAACGGGAAACATGGCATCACTTTAAAGGATCAATGAGGAGGAATCCACACCTGACATGTAAAGAATGCTCACAAATTGGTAACCATGTGTTTTAGTTGCCTGTGACTGCTAGGACGAATTATCACAGAGATCAGAATCAAGGTGTCAGCGGGGCCATCATCCAAAGGCTCTAGGGAAGAACCCTTCCTTGCCTCTTTCATCTTTCAACAGATACTCCTTGGATGCAGCTCTATCCCTTCATCTTCCCACGGCCTTCTCCCCTGTTCTGTGTCTTCCAGGAGCACTGGTGGTTAGATCTAGGGCCCATTCAGAAAATCCAAGATGCTATCATCTTGAGATCCTTACTTACACCTGCAAAGATTTTTTTTTTTTTGCAAAGTCAGATTCCCAGGTTCTAAGGATTCAATGAGGACATATCTGTGGGGGAGGGGAGTGGCACACCATTCCACCTGCTACACTATGATTATTTTTTTCTGTGATTGAAGTCCGAGCTCTGGTTGCTGACAATTTACATTCAATCAGAATTTATGAACACCAAGTAGTTACCGGTTCTGGAATCTACTCATTTTTATTTAATTTTTACAATGACCCTGAGAAAGTAGAATGTGTTCTTCCCATTTTTAAGTTGAGGCAAAAGAAGCAGAGTGGTGAAATGATTATCCCCCAATTTCCAAACCTAGGAATATGCCAGGGTCCCCGAATGCACCCTACTCTCCCTCCCTGCCAGTGTGTGCATAAGCCATTATCCTGCTGAACCCCTTTATTTTCCTGCCTTTGCTGACTGGGTCCGTTCATCCATCCTAGATGTCTCTTCTTCAAGAGGAGTTCTCTAACCTCCAGGTTGTGTTAGGAGCCCTCTTTCGGTTTCCAAGATATCCTCTATAATTTGGTTTCTATTTTTGTGTCCTTCCTCTGAAGGATGAAGTCCTTGAGGGTGAGGACTGAGCCTAGTTCAATGTTGCATCATCGCAGTTTACCATGGAGTCAATCATTTGATCAAGAGCTCCATAATTATTTATTGAAGTGAAATTATCGGTGTAATATTATTGCCACAGACTTATTCAACTGAAACCTATTAATATCAGTTACATTATTATGATCACTTGTTCCATTGAGACCTCAGTCCCATAGAAATCCTGGGTTTGAGAAGGCTAGTGGATCTTTATTCCTAGAATTCAAACAATTGCAGTTTTAAGACTGGAAACTGGTAAAATGCTAGTGCCATTATTAGAAATCCCAAGAATCAATAGGGTAGGCCAGGGCTTATCAAACATTCATGGGCACACAAGTCACCCGGGGCTTGTTAAAAATGCACACCCTGATTCAGTTGGTCTGAATCAGTGGCAGGACTTGAGATTCTACATCCACAAGCTCCCCGATGATGCCTCTGTGGCTGCCTAGCCCGGGGGCAAAGTGGAGAAGCCAGGATGCAGCTCATCAGAGCAGGAGGTCAAAGACGATGAGAGAGACTGGCAATGCTGAGTTTGAATTGCTGAAGTGTTTCTCAATGAACATTTCAGTGGGGTGGTTGTAAAGACAGGGCCAGGACTAGGAGAGAGAAGTGGTGGCCACACCTTCCGATATGGCATGCCACATGACATCGATGAGCTTGTGTAGGGGCCAGGAAGAAAACGAAGATCTTGGGGGAAATATTCACATTTGGGAGAAGGAAAGAGAGAAACAGAGAAGGAGCAAGAGACCTGGAGGACTTGGGGGGAGAGAGAAACTTGGGATGTGTAGCAGACGACTGATCCCAACACCCTAGGCCCTTGGCCCACCTGAATTCATCCGCAGCTGCAGCCAATAATTGTCCCACGTACCAGTTTCCCAACTTGAAGGCCCAGGTCAGTCTGCCCTCAATTTGAGGACTTCTTCCAGCAGCAGAGGACCTTGCTTGGCCTTAGGTAGACTCAACCCAAATGTGTAAGCGAGTTAACACACAGGGGACAAAGGGGCAACTCTTAACCAATCCAGTGTGGGAGTGGATAAATACCCCAGTTCCTTAGTTCTCTGTGGCTTGGAGGCAGGGTTTCTCAGTAGGACAAAGCTCCACTGGCCCACAGCAGTAATCTTCTCAATAACTCATCTCTCCTTGGCTTTTCTCCCTTCCCCCTCTCACTTCTGCCTTCCCTCTCCTAAGTCCTTATTTCAGGTCCGCTTTGAGGAGGGAGAACTCACACTAAGATGGGTTAGTGGTCATCCTACAAGGGACGAAGTGCAAATGGCAAATACAAAGAACAAGGGCATTATCGCAAGACGCGGAGGGAGTTTTAAGCCAGTCTTCCAAAGAGGCCCTCACCTCCGCTAGCCCAGACAAGTAAAGGAACTGAGCGAGGCAAGTACTCTCGTGATTAGAGTCACTGATTTCTCAGGGGAAAGGGAAAGCCTTCGGGGGCAGCTCCGAAGGAGCACCCCTCCCCGCAGCATCAGCACCACCAACAACCCCCTGTAACACCGGAGGGCAGACACTCTCCTGGGAGGTCGGCAAAGCTTGAGCAGCAGGGTAAAGTTTGCCTGGCTCGGTTCACCTCCCTGAAGAGACTCTCTGGGTGCAGCTGCGATATATAACACATGAGCACAACTGATAAAACTGATTGTAAAGCACTCTGCAGATCCAAAGTGCCACATAAATGCTAAATAAGAAAATGAATCTTCGCTACGAAGGACTCACGTTGTGAGACTGGAATCGTTTTGAGACGGTGCCAGGGGAAGGGGAGTGTGTGCCATCTCCCCTCCCATCTCTGCCTCTACCCCCCCCCAGTGTATGCCTATGCACTCCTGAGCAGTGTGTGATGTGCGATGCTCTCACGTGCACCCCCAGCGGATACCCCCAATACACAGACACCCCCCACAGCAGCCCACACACAGGCACAGAGACAGTTTCATAACCATGCATCTCCACTCAGATGCATCCTGCCACACATAACCCACACCCGCGCTCCTCACCCCACCTATGGGCACCCAGAGATGCCCTCAGAGCCAAGCACAGATGCCTAGACACACACATATCCACATATCCACAAGGGTCTGCGCACACACACTGTCCTCACACATCCCATCCTCTAAAGCCGCTGCTGAAACTTCTTACACAGGTCGCCACAGATTCATCCCAAGGTCCCCTCGCACACGAAGCACCCCCTTCCATGCATGCCATCACGTGGTCTCCCACATGGCCTCTAGCCATGTTGGAGGATCTCAAATCAGTGTGTGAAATTCTTCACACCCTCCTTGCATTAAAACCATACGTCCAAGTCCTTTGTCATATGACTTCCTTCCTGTGGACTTAGTTTCTTTCCCCGTCCACGGATGGTGGACTTGGCCACACGATTTGCTCTGGCCCATGCGACATCAGCAGATGTGAACAGAAAGGTTTGGATGTCCTTGTGAGCCTTACAGTGTTCTCTTGGTCTCCAGGGATCTGCCAGGAGCAGAGCGTGGTGATGATGGTGAACGTAGAGCGGCTATGAGCTTCACGTGCACCAGCAGCTCAGCCCAGCTGGATCCACAGCCCAAACTAGAGTCACCCAGCTGAGTCCTGTCAGGATCAGCCACACTGCAGGTGGCCCACAGACCTCTGAGTCTCAGACTACACTAGAGGTTGGAAAACTGCAGCCCGGGGCCAAATTGGACCTATGCCTGTTTTTGCACATAAAGGTTTATTAGAAGACAGCCATGCCCACTCATTTATGTATCATCTATGCTGCTTTCGCCCTACAAAGGTAGAGTTGAACAGTTGCAACAGACACTGTATGGTCAACAAAGTCAAAAATATACACCATCTGTCCCTTTACAGAAAAAGTTCTCCAATTCCTGGAATAGATGCAAGTTGGTGTAAGGCACTGAGTTTTGGCACTTAGTTTGGTCCACAGCATTACTGTGGCAGTAGCTGACTAATTCAAATGAAAAAATACAAACACTTCAGATATCTTCTCCCATCCATTGAGTTTTGTTCCCCATACCTATGGGCACCCATGATTCATCTCAGAAACTTACCTGTAGGCATCGTCAGACACAAACACTTCCATGCTCTGCACATACACGGGTGCCCACACCCAGATCCACATACAGACTTATATATAAGTGCGCACACACATACACACACATGCCTAAGATATTCCCTCACAAAAGCACACATAATGCTCCCACATCACTCAGGCAGTGCTCCACACACCACTCATATAAGCACATGCCCACACACCTCCACAAGAAAATGAACACGTGGGCATTTGTATAGGCTTTCTAGTCCCACTTCAGCTTTCTTGTCTGTTAAAAAAAAAAAAGTTTAACTAGCCCAATAAATCCAGGGTCTTCCATAGAAATTCTTTGGGCTACTGGGGGCACCTGGGTGGCTCAGTCCATCAAGCGTCCAACTCTTGATTTCAGCTCAGGTCATGACCTCAAGGTCATGGGGTGGGCCCTGCATCAGGCTCGGCACCCAGCACGGAGTCTGCTTGGGATCTTTCTCTCCCTCTGTCCCTCCCCCTCCTCTCTCTCACTCTCTAAATAAATAAATAAATAAATAAAAGCTTAAAAATTTTTGGGCTAGCAAAAACTGTCCTTGCAAGCCTAGATCTCAAAAGACTAAGAGCCTTGACTCTGAGGGCCACAAGAACCGTCCCCAGGAAGAAGGGAGTAGGCTATCTAAGATATTGAACCGAATGGTAGCCGTGACTCCAACTTCTGATATTGTTGAGAGCAGAAAAGGATGCATGACCACCAAATGGACAGAGAGACTGCCTATTTGACAGACTGACTTCCCTTTCTGCCCCAAACAGCCCCTTTGTCCCTAGGTTTTCTTTCTTTGAGCACCTTTGTTTCCCTCTTTATGTCCCTTGTCTGGTCCCCATGGCTATACTGTGGCAGCTCTTACAATATAGTCTTACACTGCTACATAGTTGCTATGGACTGAATTACGTCCCTCCAAAATTTCTATGTTGAAGCCCTAATGCTCAGGGTGGTGGTATTTGGAGGTGGGGCCTTTGGGAGGTTGAGATGAGGTCATGAGTGTGGGACCCTCATGATGGGATGAATTCCCTCATAAGGAGAAACATCAGAGAGCTTGTTTTCGACCCCACCCCGTGAGTACCCTGCAAGCCTGTGATCATCTACAAGCCAGGAAGAGAGCCTTAACCAGAAACCAACCTTGCTGGCCCCCTAATCCCAGACTTCCAGCCTCCAGAACAGCGAGAAGATATCTGTCGTGTAAGCCGGCCATCTACGGTACTTGTCATGGTAGCCCAAGCAGATTAAGACAGTGGTGTTGTCCATGGCTGTGTGCCACTTGAGGGTAAGGTCCGTGAGGCAGAGTTCTCTGCTTGTTTATTCCTGGAGCCCCAGCATGGCGGACAGTGTCCAGCACATCCCACGTGCCGCAGAGAGAAATAAATGTGAATAAAATAAAGGTGAATAAATGAATGTGTGAACAAATGCAGGTGTTGCTTCCGTGGCAGGATTAAAAATATCTTGAGGACATGAGCTTTATCTTCTCTGTATCACCCACAGAGCTTTTACAATTCACATAAATTAAAATAAGGAGAGAAAATGGCAAGGAAGGGGAAGATTAGAGGGAAAGAGAGAAAGAAGGGGAAGCAAAGGAGAAGGCATGCGGGGAGGCAATTTGAAGGAAAGAAGAAAGAAAATAGGAAGAAGAGGAGGAAATGAAGGACAAAATTCGAATTCTTTGCCCGTCTCCACCAGCTGTGTGACCTTGGATACGTTACTTAACCTCTCTGAGATTCCATTATTGTCTTCGGCAAGATGGGGGTGATAATAGTGGCTAACACGGGACTTTCTGAGGATAAAATGAGACGATCTATTCAAAGCTCGCGCTGGGTGGAGAGTGGTAAGTACTCCAGGAAGGCAGAGCGGCAGTGAGAATGATAATGAAGATGACCCTGTGATTGGTGGCAATTAACAAAGGGAGGGGAAGGGGAGGAGGAAGAGAAAGGATGAAGAGCTGGCTGTGTGGAACCAGCCCCTTGGAAGGGGATTCTGTGGCACCACCCGCCTCTGTGTGGCCTCACGTGCCCCCTGTTTGTGCCATTCCTCTACACCAGTGGTTGTCAGCTCTGGCTGCCCATTAGAATTTCCTGGGGGAGCTTTTAAAATTCCTGATACCCAGGCCACCCTTAGGACCACAGCACCTGAACTGGAGAAAGGCTTGATAAATACTAGCCATTGCCGGCCACGACTACCACGGACGTAGGGTCTCCCTCCTTTGAACTGTTGTGGAGGCGGAGAGGCCCCTCAGCACCCAATCCCCGCCTTCCTCAGAAGCCCACTGCTCAACTCCCAGCTCTCACACTGGCTTCAATGAAATATAGCCCCTGAGTCTGCGGCGACTTGTTGAGCACAAACAGAAAATCAAACAGTAGATTTTCCGCAAACAGAGAGCAGTCAGCTGAGCCCCGACAGGCACGGATGCCCCCTCACCAGAGGCTCTCACAAAACTCAGAAATCACAGCACAGACAGGCAGGGACACCTGGAGCCTTAAATCACAGCATCTGCTGGGACTTCAGCCTGGACTGAGAAGGGAAGAAGTTCATCTCTGGATCACCTTCGACACCCAATGACCATGTTTCTACTTGACCACGGAGGCCAGGTGGGAGGCCTGGTGTGGGGACCACTGCAGCGGGCCAGGTAAGCACACAGGGTTTTGGAGTCAACCGGATGGAGGTTCCAACACCAGCACCACCAGTGTTTGGCTGAAAGACGTTGGGTAAATGGCTTCACCTCTCTGGAGTGCCAGGTCCTCGTCTGCAAAATTGGCATAATAAAATACCTCCCTTGTAGGATGGTTTTGAAGATGACAACTGACACAGGAGGCAGTTTGGTAAAGTGCTTGTCACTTAACATGCATATGATAACCGGCCCCAATTTCTCACTTGCACGAGTGTCAACATTTATGGATTTTCTTTAAATACCTGAAGGACCTGGACCTTTTCTCTCTCGCATGCATTATCCTATTTCCCCCCCTTCCTTCTCTTGTATTATGTAACGTTTTTAAAACCACAGGTTCATTCAGCTGTTTCTCACCACTTTTGTCTTGTTGCCATATAAACATACACAAATAGAACCATTTTAAAGAGAATCTCTTTTTTCCTTTAAAGTTTCTTTGATAATGGAATTCCTGTAACGCTCTGAATTGTGCAAATATATCCTAAGTAATCTTGGGGGCATGAGCTATTTTTACAGACACACATACACACACACATTTGCTGAAAGAAAACGCTATGCACTTGGTAATGCCATTCGCGTTCCTTATGAGAATTTGTCATTATAATAAAATATAATATATTCATCATTATATTATTATGCCCTCCGTCCCTTGTCCTAAGAATACGCGTTTAATAAGTTATACCACACTTAACCCCCCAACCTCCTAATGAAATTGTTACCATTTGGATTGCAGAGTTTTTTTTTTCTTTCTAAGTATTTGACTCAAGTATAACATATATTCAGAAAAGTTGTACCTATCATAAATGTGTAAGTTGATGAATTTTTGCAGTGTGCTCACAGCTGTGTCACTGCACCCAGATCAGAGGCCCCCACGAGTCCCTCTTCAAGGCCAACTGCTATCCTGATTAGATTAGATTAGCCAGTTTGGCTCTTTATATAAATGGCATCATACAGTTTTATTATAGGCAGAATAATGACCCCCAATATGCCCATGTCCTAATCCCCAGAATCTCTGAAGGTGTCACCTTGTATGGCAAAAGGGACTTTGTGGGCATGAGTAAGTTAAGGCCTTGGGGATGGGGAGATTATTCCGGATCTGTATCCCTGTTTTAAAGATACAGCCCAGATGGATTAAGTCTGAGGCCAAACATTACACATTAAGTGGCAAGGCTGGGATTTGGATGGAGGCAAGATCTAGAATCCACACTTTGAACCACTGCTCGGTGGGAAGATGGAGGCTGTGCGAGATGGAGCACTGAGCATGATCACACAGGTTAAATCTGCTGGGATGTGACTTGGACGTTGGCCTGCTGACTGATGGTGCTTCCTTGCTGAGCTGACATGCCACAGACATTTCCTGCCTGGATCCACGGTGCTGGAAGCCTCAGCTGGTTACATGCTCTTCCCAGTCTGCCACTCTTGGGCCCACTCCAACTGCCTGAGCCACTCACTAGCCACAGGGCAGGCTCAGCTGACTCCTCAGTGTCACTTACTGTCCCCAGGCCCCTAAGGGGGAGAGGAAACACCACCAGCTCTCTGCTGCTGTGTAAGGAAGGCTGTTGTCTCTAGGCCCCTTTGCACCAGCTTCAGAGAGTGATGACCAAGCAGAAAGGAATGTCAGCTGGATTTTCTGTGTGGCATGTAGACTGTGGAATAGTTTAGCAGAGATAGGGCTGTATATTATGGCCACCTGGAAAAGTTCCTTCTGGAGTTCTTCTTCCAAGGAAACAAGGAGATTTAAGCTGGCCACAGGGCTAAATGCAAAGCCAGGGTCCCCAAGGTCAGACAGGATTCATTGACTATACAGGCTGAAAGGGACATTTCACAAACTCCTTAACTCTCAAGATGAGAAAACTTAACACCTACCTAATACTAGCTGGTTTTTATTGAGCACCTACTAGGCACTGTGCTAGGTGCTTTGGCACTGTTTTCTCTATAATCCTCACTATAGTCTAGAGACATAGGCCAATATTAGGGACCTTTTACTCAAAAAGGATGGAGCTTGGGAAGCCTTTCTCAGGGCCACATGGCCAGAATTGGGAACCAGAGCTTTCTGACCCTGGAGATAGGGTGCCCAGCCACTACAGGTTACACCATCCAGAGGGAAAGTTATCTTATCATCATTTAAAAAAATTTCTTTTATTATTTGCCCCAGGGGTACAGGTCTGTGAATCATCAGGCTTAACACCTTTCACAGCACTCACCATAGCGCAAACCCTCCCCAATATCCATAACTCAGCCACCCTATCCCTACCCTCCCACCCCCCAGTAACCCTCAGTTTGCTTTGTGAGATTAAGAGTCTCTTATTGTTTGTCTCCTTCCCTATCCCATCTTATTTCATTATTTTTCCCTCCCTCCCCCCTATGACCCCCTGCCCTGCCCCTCAAGTTCCTCATATCAGAGAGATCATATGATAATTGTCTTTCTCTGATTGACTTATTTCACTCAGCATAATACCCTCTAGTTCCATCCACGTCACTGCAAATGGCAAGATGTCATTTCTTTTGATGGCTGCATGGTATTCCATTGTATATTATCTTATTATCATTAAGAGAAGTCTTCTCCTATTCCCTGGATATTATATTTAGATGTGACACCTGGAACCACAGCAGCCATTCTGTGACTTCGAGGAACCAGGCTGAGGGCAATTCCATGAACTTAGAGATGAAAAGAATTTGGGTTAGATGACATTGTTGAAATGCTCATTAACTCACCACAGAACCAGATGTCCTCCAGGATGCCTGTTAGGGAACATTAGGGAAGTCTTTTTGCTTAAAGTACATTGAATCAAGATTTTCTGTTACTTGCAACCAGAAGCATCCTCACTAATATGATGAACCCTAAATTCTGGTGTCAAACTGCATGGGTTCTCCCCATTCCACCACCAATTATTAGCCATGTGACCTTGGGCAAGTCTCTTCACCCTTATAAGCCTTGGTTTTCTCCATCTATACAATGTGGTGGGTAACAGTAATCCAGAGTCAAAGCAAGGGTACCATGAAAGCTAAAAGGTCAAAGTGCATTGCAAATAGGAAAGCCTGAGGTATCGTGAGATATTATTATTGCTGCTAATAGTATAGACTCAGCAGGGCCAGACGAAGCCTGGGCACCCTGGGGGGCCCAGAGCCTGCCCTTGTTCCTGGCGAGGTACTCAAGGAAAGGAGCAGCTGCACACGCTCAGATAAGGCCACATTTGCATTCCGCAGCCTCTCCTGCCCAGTGCTCTGTAGCCTGAGCCAGACAGCAGCCCTACCCAAGGGCATGGGGCCAGCAGTGAGCATCTGATGGAGGGACAGATGCTGAGGCAGGGCCTGAGAAGAGGCTGCACCCCAGCTATGGGGCCCCACTGGGGAAGGTCATATGCCAATGACAGGAGAATATTCTCGCTATCCTACCCTGACAGTCTCCTGCATCGTCGGATCCTTGCTTTCAGCCTCACATTCAACCTTCATAACAACTCTATGAAGTAGATTTATTCCTATTTTATGGACGAGAGAACTGAAGCTCAGAGAAGTTAACAAACATGTCCAAGTTTAAACAGTCAGGAGTGGAAAGGTCAGGTCTGTCTGACACCAAAGCCAGTTCTTAACTGCTAGGCTGTAGCTGAGAAAATTAGCTACCCTCAAGCTGCGTGAAAACAGGAAAGGAAGAACCATTCCTGGGAGAGCTGGGACTCCCGTGTTCACTGGCCTTGCCTTCATGGAGCTCACCACCCGGCTGATAGCTGGAACATTCCGACTCCAGCTCTTCTGACATTTGGCCTGTCTCCGAACTTTCCAATTCCTTCTGTGTCAGCCTCCTAGGTAGGGGTCCTGATCTCATGGGAGACAATGCTGCTCTGAAAAGGGTTTCAGAGGAGTGGAGACAATGCCTTTCACCAAGAGTCTGGGAGCTGAACAGGGCAGTCAAGAAGGAGCATGTGAAAGTGGGCTGGTTATTTTCTGCTTGTGATACACCAATCCCCCCTCCCCCAAACAGATCTACTCAGCCATTCTCCACACTGCTCGACGCCTCCAGAGGCTGACCCATATGGATGGCTTCAGTGGGCTCCCTGACCTCTAGCTTCCCAGTGGGTTTGGTCAAAGGGAAGCACTGGGAGAGATTAGAGAGCAAGAAGAAAGAGTTGGAGGTATTTTTTCCATTGCCTCTCCCACTCGCTCCCCACCTCAGTGCTGCACTTCCGGCTGTGGCCGAGTCCTCCCATGACCACAGCTCCTTCTAGCCCCCTCCCCAGCTCCACCTCTTACCACGTTCTGGAAGCCCACTCCTCTCCTGTATATTCAAGGCAAGGGTAACCGCTTCCAACTCTAGCAAGTCTCTGGGTATCGCAGTGTCCTCATCTGTCCTCCTAACCTTGCCCACTCCTCTGCGAGTAAGCCTTTTATTAAATGTCCTTCAAACTCCCAGCTTTGTTTCCTCATGTGGCTCTGAGTATTGAGGGGATTTTTTTGGTGGGGGGAGGAGGCCAGACTGTAACTTGTTCTTGAGAAGTTGGGCTGTCTTGGCTCAGCTACTCAGATAAATTGCCAGTAGGAGGAGCTTAAGGTATTGCCAGGGGTTGGTGATACATTGTGTGATACCGTCACAGAAAAGTGGCACTCGGTGGCTAGGGCAGTCTATTTCTGGGGTATTTGGACTGTGACAAGCCAAATTCCATCTGGCCTAGTCTGCCTGGCTCACAGTGAGCTTCAGAATAATGAAGAGGAAACAGCCAATGGTGGTGGGATGGTACCCAGCTCTCATACATGAAAGCTCCCTCTTTTTAGCCACCCAGCACTTTCCAATGGACAAGGCATTTTCTCCTGCATCCACTCATCTGAGCCTCACCACATCCTGTGAGGCAGACAAAGGCTGCTTCCCCTTTTTTACAGATGAGAAAATTAAAATTCAGAGGAAGGAAGGGACACATCTGAAGTCACACAGTCCAGCAGGTTTCAACCCCAGCCATGGCAATCCCAAATCTGGGGCACTTTGCAACACACCTCGCCATTCTAGCTGATACACCCTCTGCCTCAGTGGCTGTGGGATCATTTAGCAAACCTGACAAAGCTGTCCTTCCCTCAGACTAAAAAAAAATAAATAAATACGAGCTAGAATTTGACCATTGAGCACTCGTTATGTACTAGGCATTGAGCAGAATACTTTATACTTTATCCCTTGTAATCCTCAGTGATACTGTGAGATAGTAATGATTATCTCCCACTTAAATGTGGAGGAAGCTGGGGTTCAGAGAGGTTGATTTCCCCAAAGTCACAAAGCTGGTAAGTGTAAGATCTGAAATCTGAAACTAGACCCATTTTATGCCTCTTGTGCTTAACCATGGCACTAAACTGCTTCTACTCCAAATGCCTCCAACAGAGAGCCTTGACATGATGGGCGAGAGGCATGCCCTTCCCTTCTGCCAATGCCCAGAGCTATGTTAGCAGGTGGAGTGCTGCATGTTGAAACTTGATCATCCTGCAGACAGCACCCTTGCCAAGGCAACCCCTCTCCTGGAGGCTTGTCTTAAATTGTCTGGTCCAGTGCAATGTTACACTGAACTTAGGAAGATGAGGGAGTCACGTTTCTATAGATGGAATGAAGGACACCACACATATGTTCAGCATTTCACATCTTAAGATAGGCTCTGACATCTCTGGGGCTGTTTCATCCTTATGGTAAACCTGTCTGGCACACAGGACAAATATTCCCAAGCCTCTCTCTCTTAAGGGAAATGAAGGATGCAAAAGAGTGAACAGATCTACCCAAGGTCACACAGCTGGTACAGGCAGAGCCAGGATTCTGACCTACATAGTCTGGGCTCCAATGCTTATGCTTACTCCACTGTAATGTGCTCTTTGGCTTGGCATAAGAATCCGAGGAGGCAAGTGACTTGCCCAAGGTCACACAGCAAGACAGTATTGCTGGGATTAAACTCAACCAAGACACCTGGCTGCATCTTGGCAGCCACCCAGACATCCTCTTCTCCATCTCCTTTACCCCCTGGCAGTTTCCCCTTCTTGGGACTTGTCCCCCTCGAGTTCCTCTCCTAAAAGCAGCTAGAATGAAGAGATGTCTCCTACTCCACAGCTTCCTTGGACAGAAGGGGAAGAAGGAGGAGGGGAGACTAGTAAGGAGGAGGGGAAGCCACCGTGGGTCTTATTTGCATGAGCTGGTTATAGCATGGTTTCCTGAACTCTTGGCAGTATCCTCCTGCTCTCTGCCCGCAGGAAGGAGGTGGAACAGCTGTGTGCACATCTGCCGGAGGAATTCTTTAAAGAGCAGAGATGATGCTATTTTTCTACCAGCAGTAGCAACAGCAGGGCGAGTGCTTGAGGCTCATTTTGGGTTCGTTCCCTCTCTGTCTGAGGTTCATGCCTTTGGAACAGCTGTGCACACAGAGCAAACAAGACTGTAAGGCAAGGAGGCCTCTGAAGCAAGCTCGGGAGCGTTCTGGTCAAATTCATGTGAACTGACTCTTCTTGGAGGTTGCTCACAAACAGAAAATAATAGCAAATACTGTGTGCCAGGTGGTCTTCTAAGTTATATTTATATTTACTTATTCCATTTATATATTTCATATTTATATTATATATATCAAATTAGTCTGTGTGTATGTGTATTCCAAAAAAACTCTATGCCATAACTAATATTATTATCATCAGTGGTTCTCAAATATTCATGTGTACATGAATCACCCAAGGCATTATTTAAAAATCAGATTCCTAGGTCCCTGCCTTCGGAATTCAGGCGGCCTAGAGAGCCCAGGAATTTGCATTTTAATAAGCTCCTTTGCTTGATTTTTATACAGGGCATGAGGGACTTTCTTTGAGAAAGACTGACAGAGAGACACTTTCATTTGCAAACTTTATGCCAGCATCTATGATAGGCACAGGGGAAACAAGGATAATTAATTCTAATGCTGGCTACCATTATCTGAACGATAACCATATTCCAGGCATCTTGTTAAATGTCTTATATTTACTAATGCTTAATTTATCACAACAACCCCCAAGTCAGGTAATATTATTACCTCCATGGTACAGATGAGTAAACTGAAATCCACCTAGGTGAAGTAACTTGCCCAAAACCGCAATTGCCCAAAGTCTCACAGATAACAAGCAGGAGAACTGGGATGCAAATGCGGGTCTTTCGATTCCAGACACTGATTTTAACCATGGCTGCACAGCCCCTAACCTTGTGTAACTCCCAGAGTAGTGGAAGAGCCAAATGGGGGACCTAAACAGTCACAGAAACACCAAAAAATAAAAAAATAAAAAGAATCATAGAGCAATACATTTCAGGTACTGTAAAGGTTAGTAGAGAAGAGAGATCACTCTCTGTCAATAGACAACCCTGGTAGGCTTCCTAAGGGAGGTGATAATTATATAGAGTCTTCTTAAAAAGGGTAGGATTTGAACACAGTAGTGTTGGATGTTGGAGAGAAGAGAATTTCAGGAAGTATGAACATCATAAGCAAAAGCACTGATGTGAGAAAGAACAGAAATTTGATGGGATATATGAGCAATACCACTTGATTCGTGTGAAACTATAGGCAAATATGAAGAGCTCATTCACTCATTCAAGTGTTTACTCAAGGCCTTAGCTGACCACCCTATTTACAACTTCAGTGAAAATTCTGCGCCCCTCCCCACTTTATTCCATTTCCCAGCTTTATTTTTTCTCAAAGCACTTTCACCTTCTAATATAGAATTTGTCTTTAAAACAAAACAAAACAAAAAAGCAAAAAACTCTTGTCCAACTCCACCCACTAGAACACAAGCTCCAAGAGGGCAGGTATCTTTGTCAGTTTTGTTCCTTGTTGAATCTTTGGCTCTGTTACAGGACCTGGGATGTGACAGGTGCTCAATAAATATGTGTTAAAATTTGAATGAAGAAAACAAGGAGGACATCAAATGCAGAGTGCTTGGGGAATTCAGCACCTCGGACAGAGATACACGTTTCTCCTCTGGGAGCTCCCTCCCTTCTCTCCACTGCTGAATCTAATGTACAGCCAGGACGAGACATTTTGTCACATCCAGATGTGGCAGCCTACGCAAGCCACTCCTACTGCAGCCCTCAGTAGAGTTTCTGGAATCTTGATATTCTAACCAGACTGGTGACATAAACAATGTCCCAAGTCTGGAAGATGCAGGTGAGTTCTCCAATTAAGGCAGGCTTAGCCTCCTGGGGCAATTCCTAAATCAATCCCCTACCACATAATAGCGTTCTGCACTTTCTCTCCACTAAAACATCTTTGACAAATCCTACTCCTCTCCCTCCTCCTTTCTGATGAGTCCTCAGACACTCCAACCAGTCTGTTCTGATTCATATTTATCAGCTTGGGGCTGTCTTCCCTTCCACCATCACCCTCATATTCTCCCCCAAGTTAATTGGGGAAGACGGATGGATGATGGCGCCCTGTGTAACCTAATTAAGATAAAAGCTTCTACTGATCTCCCTGCTGGAGAGACAAAAGCTGTTGCCAGCAATAACTCCTGATGCTGACATGTCTGATATGTGCAGCCCCATGAAGGAGTCAAGGGTCTTAGCTGCCTTTGGAACCAAAGGATCCCAGTTACACAAGCCCCCATGACCTGAACAGCTGTGAAGTGTGGGGTAGATAAATCCTCAATCTCATGTTTGCTGAAAACTTAGTGTCTGTATCCAGAATCTGACCACTCCTCACCACACCTGGCCCAAGACCCCCACTATGTCTTACCTGGATTACTGCAGTAGCCTTCTCATTGGTCTCCCTGATTCCATACTCGTCCCCCTATAGCCCATTCTCAATACAGTAACCTTCACATTATTGTGTTCCTTTAGTCGAATCCACTTGAGTCACTCCTCTTTTCACAACCCTCCAATGGTCCCTCAAATCACTCAAAGTGACAGCCAGAGTCTCCACATGGCCCTACCTGTTGGGCCCAGCTAATCTGTGAGCACTTTTACTCTCCCCTTGTTTACTCTGTTCCAATCAAACTGGTCTCCCTGTTGCTCCTAAAATGCTCTCAGCATACTGTGGCCAACTGCTTTGCATGGGCTGTTCCCTCTAACTGGAATGCTCTTCCTCCAGGTAGCTGCCTGGCTCATTCCCTCACCTTCTACCCCTTAGTTAAAATTGTGACACATACTACCAATCACTCTTACCCTGATCTATTTTTTTCTATAGCATTTGCCACTTTCTAATACACTGGATGACTCATTTGTCCATTATTGGACAATCAGCACATAAACACCACAGAGACAGAGATTTTGTGTGTCTCATTTCCTTCTCTTGCCCTGGCCCTTTACATAATGCCTGGCACATAGTAAGCACCCAATAAACATTAACTGAATAAATAAATGAGTCAACAGAAGCATAAAAATTTGCATTATGAAAAATGGCTAGAAGGAACAAAGGTAACAGTGGCAAAAACATAAAAACCAACATCAACCCTGAGGTATAATCATCAAGTGGTTGACAGTCTACAGGTGTGCAACCTGTGTCAGAACTGCAACTCATAAGTAAACCTGAGGTCACATTAACAGTGTGGCTCTGCCACCCCCTTTCTGTGTGACTGGGCAAGTTACTTAACTACTCTGAACTTTGCTTTCCTTATAGAAAATATGAAGATATTAATACAAACCTGTATCGTGAGGTTATTGTAGAACTGAATGTCTTAATACACCTAAGGGGCTTAAGATAGTGCTGTAAATTAGTGAGCAGTTATAACTCAGAGCCCACATGTGCTGACGTAGGTCCTTAGCCATTGACTGGAGGAGTGGCGGAGAGCAGAAAGCTGGGTCTCACAGTTGCTCAAAGATCCTGCCCCTAGATACATCCACTAGAGGCCACCATGAAACCCCAAGGGCCAGAAGCACTGAAACCTCAGACAGAGTTGTGGAGATGGAGTTTTCCTTAAGTTGGGTTCCTAGGGCGCCTGGGTGGCTCAGTGGGTTAAAGCCTCTGCTTTCGGCTCAGGTCATGATCTCGGGGTCCTGGGATCGAGGCCCGCATCGGGCTCCCTGCTCGGCGGGGAGCCTGCTTCCCCCCCCCCTCTCTGCCTGCCTCTCTGCCTCCTTGTAATCTCTCTCCCTCTGTGAAATAAATAAATAAAATCTTTAAAAAAAAAAAAAGTTGGGTTCCTACCGCATCCCTACAAGGCCCTGCTTAACTCCAGAATCTCACATATGTCTTGAACCTGACAGCTCTGACTTTTTCATCTTAACTGCTAACTTCATTGGAGCTCAAAATGAGGCCATTAAGTAGGTGTGGAGGTGGGTGTGAGTAAGGGGAGAGACAGACACTTGGCTGCACTTACTACTCTATTCTTCCTTCCCCAAACCTTCCTGGCCACAAATCTCCCTTCTCCTTAACCACAAAGCAGCATTCCCCATGCGTGCCATGAAATAAGCAGACTCTAGCTAAGACATTATATATATGTTGTGGAAATGGGACCTGGAAACCTGCATTTCTAAAAGCTCCCAGGCGATGCCCACGCTCGCGTGGACTACACTCTGAATCGCCAGTCGATTACATGACTTGGTTGAGAATACATAGCTAGTCATAAGTGGTAGACCGTGACTCTGAACTTAGACTGACCTGTCCATATCCCCTTGGCATTCACTGTTGCAAGTCTCTACCCAAGGGCTTTCTCCCTGACTACTCAGGAGTTCTGGGAGTTAATGCCCCCCAAACGGTACTTACTCAGTGATGGGGAGGAGCTGGAAGATAAGAATCCCAGCTTCTTAACTTCTTAAGAGGGACAGCTCTGATGTACGCTCTACACATCTCCCAGAAGTCCTCAACGAGGTGAGTTCCAATTGTCCGCAGTGTTCACATGCTCAGTGACAAGCCTTTATCGTCTTTTCCCCCTTCCCTATGTCCTTCCTCACTTCCCTACTAGCAGTTCTTAAAACCATTTGCCAGATAAACTACTGGCATTTAAATCTTTGTCCTGGGATACTGTGTACTAGCCACTGTGCAAAGAGTATACACACACACACACACACACGCTCTCTCTCAATAAGTATATATCATATTCATCTCATTTAATCTCTACGACTGATAGCCTCGTTTTATAGACACTTGAGGCACAGGGAACCTGAATGACTTACCAAAGGCTACACAGCTAGGAATGACCAGAGAAGGGTTTGAGTGTAAGCCTTTCTGACCTGAAAGACTAGGTTCTTAAAATTCTATCCACACTTTACCCACTGCCACCTGCCCTCAGTATAAAGCTGGCCATCTTCATTCTCAGAGCTTTTCTCTCCCTGCAAGAAAATTCCAGGCCCGAGATCCCCTCCCAATGTAACTCCTTTCCCTGAAAAGAGGCCAGTATATCAGTATGAATATCCCCAAAACTACTACTAAGTCACTAAGTAACTAAGTAACAAGACCTCAAGACGTGTTCCCAAAAATGTGATCACTGCAATGAGGGATATTGTCAGGTTTTAAGCACATCTTCGAGTGTCCAAACAGAAAAGAATCTACTATGACAAATGGATCCTGAGTCAATCATGTCAATCATTGCATGTGATAATTTAATTCAGCAGACTATAGGGCTTTGGTCTGGGAGTGGGAGTAAGCAATTTCACTTAGCACCCTCTGCCCCGTTACCACTACAGCTCATTACCACTAATGTTAAACAAAATCTACGCAGTGTCTAGATGATAAGAGGCACTCAGTAACTATTTCTTGAATGAATGAATCAATCAGTGGGTCAGTGAAGTAATGAATTTAGGTGCACCACCCAGCGGGGCACAGAGCCCCCCACTCCCAGGACATCTCCTGCCCATTTGACAAAGTAGCAAAATGCTCAACCATATGCACTAAAGAATCATAACTCTTCGTGTGGAGTGCTTCCCCAAATTTTCAAGATTATTCTCCATGTGATGTCTCATTTTATTCTCCCCTCTCCTACAACCACCTTTGAGCTTATTGAAATAGGAATGGACAGCAATTGAGTGAGAAGGAAAGAACTTTAGCTTTTAAGTTCCAGAAATGTTAAGCTCTAGCCCTGATTCTGCCACTAACTTGTTATGTGACCTGGGAATCCTTTCTTCCCCGTTCTGAGAACCAAAGTCCTTGTCTTTAAAATGGAAGAAGTTAAGCTGAATTTAAGATCAAAGATTCCCTTCTGGTGCTAACCTTTTAGGATTCCAATATCCATCCACGTAGGAAGGAAGGGCCAAATTTTACACATCACAGATTCCCCAATGCTTCCTCGAATCTCACCTGTGGATGTCTGGGCATAGTTATTCCTGCCAATCACAACTGCTATTTTGTTGTATGCTCATCATGGTCCTGGGACCATGCAGGGAACTCTCCATACACCATCTTGTTTATTCCTCACAACAACCTGTGAGCCTGGGCTTGAGGTATCGTTTATAAACCCTTTCGGCTTCCGGTAAATAACAACCAACAGCTTGAGCAATAAGAACATTCTTAGCAAGGAAATCGGACATCCCACTGCCGATTCAGCATCTCAAGGGTACTACCAAGAAGGTAGGCTCTTATGCCCTTCTCTTCCACCATCCTCGGAGGGCTGGTTTGTCACGCACAGCTTTGTTGCCTCATGGTCACGAGATGGTGACTACGGCTCCAGACATCATAGCCCATGCAACAACACTCAAAGCAGAAAGGAGGAAAGGAGCGGGAGTCTATTCTAAGGTACTGCTCTCTTTTTCACTGGAGAGAAACCACTCCCAGAATCCTCTGTGCCGACTTCCCTTTTATCTCATTGGCCAAAACTCGAGTCACGTGGTCAATCTTGACTGCAAAGGAGGCGATGAAAGTATCTGGCTTTTTCAACCCCTAGAGTTGGGAGGTGGGTATTAGAAAAAAAAAAAAATGAAGCATGCCATTGGCTATGGAAGCAACAGTGTCTGCCGCAATAGTTATCCCCATTTGAAATTAACAAAACTTGTCCATTCTTACGCAGCAAGTAAGTGGCAGAACCATAAGCAAGATTACACCCAACTCCAAAGCCTGTGCTCTTCACTACTGTCAACTCCCAACCTAGGCCCCAGTTAGACCTTTAAAAGTCAAATGTTGGTTAATTTAAAGGGAGTCACATTTTCTAAGAGGATACTGAAAGAGAATAAAAATTTCAAGTTAGGCTTGAGGATCCAGTGATGAGAGAGACAGGAAATGGGCCTCCTCTAGAAGGCAAGAATGCTTCCCAGGCACATGGCAGCCTGGTGAAATGAGGCAGCAATGTCTGAGTCCTTGGCATCCTCCCCCTCCTATAAGTTTGGCTTCAGAGGGCTTTGCCTTGCCCTCATCGGCATAAGCAGCTGAGTCAGAAGATGATCCTAGGAAGGGAGGCAGGAGCCCAGGGATGGGCTGGTCATTCCTGGGCCATATGTCAAGGGGCCCTCAATAGCATAATCACTCTCTCCCAGGAAGGCCAGTGGTGACAGGCCTTTTAATGAAGGATAATGGTATTTTGCATTTAAATATACTCAGCCACTGACTCATTACCGCAGTAGCCATCAGAAAGACAAGTAAATCAGAAGGGGAGGAAGACTTTGTCAGGCTTGGAGAGAAATCAGGCCAAGAGGTGGACCACCAAGGACCCTCATGACTGCTCAGCCAGCATATAGGTCCTTAGCCCTCTTGAGTAGAGAAATGGACTATATGGTAATTTGGATCATCACAGGAAGTTCTAGTGGACAGCCCTAACATGGAATGAGGATGGAGGAGCGCTGGTTTCCCAAAGGAAAATCAAGACGCTGGGACCCAAAGAAGGGTGGACGTATGCTAGGGCATCAAAACTGAAGCCCACTGTGAGTCATTCCTAATTTGAAAGTTACAGGTAACTGGGACGGAGGGAAGCTAGGGGCCTCCCCACCATAAAGGGGAAAAACTGAAAACAATTTCATGAACACTGAATTCTGCTTAGAGTTTCAGCAAGCTCGTAGGCTCCCTGGAGCCAAACAATGAGCAATGACCCTAGTTCAGAAGTCCGGTGTTCAGGGAATTTTAGTAAGACAGTGGGTGGGGATGGGGGGGGCTGTTAGGAATAACTTTTAAAGGCTTTACTGCCTCATACCATCTCCAGAGCTTCCTTAATTCTCCACCCCAATGTCCTTAGTCTGAGAACAAGAAGAATTTGTCTCTACTCCTAATTATCGGGTAAGACACAAACGATGCAAATATTATGCTAAATGAGGCCCCTTAAAATAGCAGAGAGCAAACCATCACAGAAGATGCCTTGTCATTTGCAATTTGCAAACGAATTTGATGCCTTTCTTCATCCTCTCCCCACCCCTGTTGTTGATGTTAATCTGAATTCCTGAAGGAGTCACCTTCCCCCCAGAAAGGTATCCCTTGAGGGGAGGAGGGGAGGAAAATGGGGGGATGGAAATGCAGCTTGACTGCCTATATCTGATTAGTAATTACAAGCCAAGAGCTGTTCTGGAGAGAAACACTGTCACCCTCTGATGAGGAACAGGCTTTCAGAGGCAGGTCTCCCAGGTGGAGGGTGGCAGGAATGAAAAGGGGAAAAAGGTGATGATCAGTATGCAGCCAGGGGGTCTGCTGCCATTGGGGGGAAGGCAGGCAGATTATTCCAGCCTTTGCCAGCATGTGTGACCTTGAGCTTTGTGTGGCTTACACTGTGTGCCTCAGTTTCCTTATCTGTAAAATGGGAATACGTTTTACTTCTGCTACTTCAGCTGCTGTGAAGATTGAGTCAAATCTTATTACAGTGCATGCATCCAAAGAAGCTTGGATTCGGCCTCCAACTGACAGGACATTGTGCTGGAGATTCTGTAAGACCTCAGGAAGATCACCTTCACCTCTGCCAATCTGGCTGTAGACAGCCACACCCTTAAAAAAAATGGAACAGGATAGTCCATACCCAACTTCCAACTACTTGGGTTATCAGAAAGGATTGGTGGCTTGGGCAATCCTAGACAAAAGTGACCAAAAATAACATACTGATTTTAGCTGTTTTCATGAACTACCCTGCCCTATGTGAAAAATGAGAAAGGAGATCCGACTTATCCAGCATCCTCAGTTGTTCAAAATGCAGATAAGACCCAGGAAGGAAGGACTCCCATCAAGTCCCTTCCCAAGGAATGATAGATGGCACAATACCCAGTGAATGTCCCTCCTCATTCATCAAAAATGAGAACATGTGACTTGGCCTACAAATTGCTGGGTGACCTTGGGCAACTGGTTAACCTCTCTGGTGCTCAGTTTCTTCATGAGTAAAATGGAGATAATAAAACCCAGCCTTTGAACTGCTTTTTCTTCCCTCTGCATTTCCGTTTCTTCTCCAAATGATATAAAGCAGAGCCTCTCTCCTTGACCTTTCTGAAGAGCATGTCCACCTCCCTCTAAGGCATACAGTCCCTCCTCCCATTCCCCAAGAGCTGAAGAGCTGCCTGGCTTCATCATACCCCGCTTTATGCTCTAAGAAGGAAGAAGTCCATTTTGGTATTGTGTGTTCTGTACATGGGGGTAGTGGTTGGACTTTGCATTATGACTGATTTGTACTGGTTACATCACTGTCTACAATGACCCTTCCAATTGTGGGAAAAATGAGGATAAAGCAATGGTCCTTAGGTGTGGCTCCCCTTTGCACTCAACTGGAAAGATTTTAAAGAGTTGATGCCCAGGTTCAACACCTGCCCTAAGATTCTGATCTAATTGGTTTGGGGTGTGGCTTAGGCATTGAGAATTAAAAACAAAAACAAAAACAGAAAACCCCAAGCAATGCTCATTATGTTTGATGACCACTATGCTAGAGAAACTAAAGCTAGTGAATGATCTACAGTGATGTCTTAAATGCATCTTTTTAAACATATCATAAGGAAAATAATGACGTATTTGACCATGATTTTTTAAAAAAAGTTAAATGTTTTTTGCTCCCCCCAAAATCACAAGCCAAACAGCCAACTTCTTAGGGAGAAATTACAATAAATGAAGAAGCCCCAGAGGAAAGTATGCCTGCCTCCACTTACCCCCAGACAAGTTTTAAAACTGTCACATATAAAGAGTTCTTACAAATCAATAAGAAATATAAAACTGAAGCTCCAATGAAAGAAAGTGAAAATATGTGAAAAACAATTCTCAGGAGAATAAATACATGTGTCTAATAAACTTATGAATTTTTTTTTAAAACTCAGCCATTTTAGTAATCCAAGAAATGCAAGAAGAAATAAGACACTGCCTTTTAAACCTATTAAATTAGGTTTAACACCAAAAAAAAAAAAAAAAAAAAAGAAAAAAAAAAAAAAGCCTCTACGTTGGCCAGAGTGAAGAAAGCACTCTCAAACACTGTTGGTGGGACTGTAAATTAGCTCAACCTTTCTGGAAAGCAATTTGGCAGGACAATCCCAATTATGTTAAAATATATATATGTACATTTAGGCATATGAAAAAATACTGGGAGGATATAAAACAAATGTTAACAGCAATTTTCTTCCTGTAATAAGATTAGGGTGATTTTTATTTTCTTCTTTATACTTTCCTGTATTTTCCAAATTTCTACAGTGAATATGAATTGCTTTCATAATGAGGAAAAAAGAAAAACAATGAAAAGAGACACATTTTTTAAAAACCTTGTTATGTTCTTTGAAATGTGTTTTCTTTTTTACTGTTTCATTCCAGGATGCTTGGTTTTGCAATGCTAAGCTCTTTCTGAAGAGTTTTTACTTCATCCTGAGAGAGTTGTCGAATAAAAGGAACTGGTTATTTCAGTAGATCTAGCAAAAAAGAAAGCACACCTGCTCTGCACTCAGCAGACCCGTGTAGGTATTCTGGCTTTGCCCTTTCTGGGCTGTGTGACCTTGGGTGTGTTATTCAAACTCTCTGAGGTTTGAATTTCCTATCTTTAAAGGAAGACATGTAATCATTCCTACCTCACAGGACTGAATGAGATAGCTGACGTCAAGTGTCTGGGACAATGCCAGGTGCTCAGTAAGTGCTCGATAAATGGTAACTCGAACAAATCAGATGATGGGGAAAAGGCATGAAGTCCTCCTAAATGAAAAGCAGTCATCCAGAGGGTAAGTCCATCCCACTTGGAGGAAATTATCCTGATAAGTACACTTCATATCAGCATTCCCGCTTTACAGAGGAGGCTTGGGAGGCACTCGGCAAAGTAGAAAGTTTTGCTCAAGGAGCTCCCAATTCTTCAGGATTAGGGGCTGAACAAGCAGCCAAATCCAGCTTTCTTTCCTCTGGGAGAAATGTCACCGGGCTGTTTCCCTAGACTAGAATCACAGTCACCCATCTTCCCACCTCTCCCCAGGCTGACAGCATCTCCCACCAACATGACCCTCCAGCGTTCTCTGCAGCACGTTAATAATGGGAAGATTTTTAAAGCTGTCTAAATGTCTGTGAGCTCCCTGAGGACAAGAACCATGTCCATTTTGCAATCTCCAGGTTGGGTCCCGAGTTTCTTTGTTTGAGTCAGAGTCAAGCTAGACAAGGAAAGGAAAGAGAAGGATTCAAGTTGTCCCTGGGCCCCTGGCTTATTGGCCAGTCCAAACAAGTGATGTCATTCTTCCTCCAACTGCTCTCAATCAGAACTGAGGGAGAAAGTCACTACTGGATAAACATCAGGGACAGATCGTGAAGGATCTGGTGGGCCCCAGTGTCGACACTAGCTTTTAGTTAAGGGGAGGAATTTTTGCCCTCTTGTTCACTGATGCATCCTCAACACTTAGGCACCCAATAAACATTTGTATAAATAAATAAATGCTATGTGGCCAACAAAAATTCTTGCCTTAGAAATATTTGCGATGTGTTACTTAGGTAGTTGTTTAGTTTTTTAGACGCAGATGACAAAAGAGTATATAAAACTAGGTGATCATATATTGTTCACCATGGCTGGTCTGGAGTAGTGAATTTGGGCCCCATTTTTTCCCTGTTTTCCTAACTGAATATTACCCCCCCCCAAAAGAACTTGTGATATTTGTGTAAGAAAGGAAAAGAATAAATGAAGATGTTGGAGAAGGATTGTGAAGGATGAAAGGAAGGAGCTGGGAAGAGGAGAGATTAATTCAGGCTGTGGAATCCCCCACATCCATCCTCTAACTCACACACATACACACACACACACACACACACACACACACACTCACGCCTAGAAGCCCTCCTTTCCTTTCTTGGTCCTGCCCTTAGCACATTCCACACACTCTCTGCTCTTGGCAGCAACTTCACATCGTCCCAGAGGCCAATGCCTTGCTGCCCCTGCCACAGGGAAGGATGCACCAGATCCACAGACAAAGGCAATTAGCAAGGGCCTGATGCCTGGCTCCTCTAATTGCCCACACTCCTGAAAAGAAGTAAGTGATGACTCTTTCGGAAGAGAATAGAAACATCTCAGCCATTAGAACCACAAGTATGCAGAGCAGGCCTCCCCTAGGAAGACTCAGAAATTGCCAAAGATGGAAATCACATGACCAGAAGGCCACTGCCCCAGGAGAGATGAGGCCAACAGACCAGGAAAAAATGGCCTCTTGACAGGCTCTCTGGGGACCAGCTGCTAACCTGTACTACGAAATCAGGCCTCTTAGAAAGTTCTAGGTTCAAATCCCATCTCTACCATTCACAAGCTGGCTGGCTGTGAGCAAAGCCCACTGACTCTCTGAGCCTCAACTATAAAATGGGAGCAGAACCAGCCTCAAGGAGTCATTGTGGGAGCTAAGTGAGAAAGTGCTTGATAAAGGCTGCTGATCGTTGGTATTTGTGAGCATACTTTTTCCTCTGCCTGCGCACCCTGGCTCCATCCCCTTCTATAGCTCACTCCTTCCTGTTCATCCTCCAAGATTCAGTACAGATGTTACCTCTCCCAAGATGCTCCCTGACCCCTTCAAACTGAATTGGGTGCCTCTGCCATGTTCACTCAGTTTACACGCTACTTCTCTGTATAGGTCAGGGCTCATTGGTCATGAGTGACAGAGACAGCCTCTGGCTAACTTAAGCAACAAGGGAGTTTATTGGAATGATGTCAGAACTCAAGAAATCAATGTGAGGTTGGACTGGGCCTGGAGAATGAACTAAAGATGATCCAGGGAGCCAAGGAGTAGAATCTGAGTGTGAATCCACTACTGGTATGGAAATAGAGCCTTGGCCTTTCAGGCACCTTGTTCCTTTGCTCAGAATCAAATTCCAGGGATCAGGTGACAGACTGGCCTTGCTAAGGGCACAGGTCCACCGCTGGCCAGGGTAGAGAAGGGCCTCCATTTATGGCCCCACTCTACCGTCTCCAGTGGGGAGAGGCTACCCCAATAACAGAGGAGATGGGTGAAGTAAAGTGGGTGCTGGTCATGAACAATAGGTGTAGGAACGAACAACAGAAATCAGTCTCAAATATAGGCAGGGATTTCATCTCATTCTCCTCTGAGTCTCTAACACTTGACTCAGTGCCTTGAAAATTTGCTGGATGGATGGATGGATGGATGGATGGAAGGAAGGAAGGAAGGAAGGAAGGAAGGAAGGAAGGAAGGATAAACCATAGCCTTCAAGGCAAGTAGTGCTAAGTCCCCCAACTGAAACAGAAGGAATGACCATGGGAGGCAATTAGAGGGTAGCAGTTAGAAACAGACTTGGGAGTCAAAGTTGAATTCAAGTTCGAGCTCTGGTCATTTCTGATTTTGCTATCTTTGACTCAGAGCAAATTGCTTCCTAGGCTTCAGTTTCCTTACTATAAGAATATCTTTGTTAGTTTCTCTTGAGGATCCAAGAAGCTTTGTGTGTAGAACTGACACAAAGCCTGGGACACACGTGCTCAATAAACCACACTGTTAATACTCTTCTTTTTCATTACTGTTATTACTGCAGAAGGTGAGGAGAGCGACGTAATCTACTGATTGGGTGTGAGAGCCTTATGGAGAAGGGGTCACTGGGATATGCAGGGCTCCATGGGAGACCCCCCGAGGTGAACAAGGTAGGGACCCTGCCCTAGAGAAGCTCAGATTTGAGTGAGGGAAACCAATGAATTCTCACCCAAATAAAATGTGAAAGTAATAATTTTTAAAAATGATCAAAAGTGAAACTAGCATAGGATAAAAAACTTCTGCAGCCAGAACCAGATCAGGAAGAAGCAAAAGCAAATACAGTCCAGACTGACACAATTCGCTAAATTCCTAGGGTCGTAAGGAAATGCCCAAGCCCTGGGCAAGGGAGGAGGCTGCTCCAGAAGTCCTTGCAAGTCAGAACTTGAGCTGAGGTTTAGGGTAAATCTGGACAGGTCGAGAAGAAGGAGGGCACTCCAGGCAGGGGGTGTGGAAGTTGGAATGTCAAGCTTTAAAAGACTCTTAACTTGGGGCATCTGCATGGTTTAGTCAGTTAAGCATCTGACTCTTGGTTTCAGCTCAGGTTAGGATCTCAGGGTCATGAGATCGAGCCCTGAATGGGCTCTGTGCTCAGCAGGGAGTCTGCTCGAGAGTCTTTCCCCTCCCTCTCCCTCTGCTCCACCACCCACCCCTGCTCACGTGTGCATGCACCATCTTTCTCTAAAATAAATAAATAAAATCTTAAAAAAAAAAAAAAAAACGCTCTTAGCCTCCTGGGGCTGCTTTGACAAATACCATAGGCTGTGTGGCTTCAACAGCAGACATTCACTCCTCACAGTTCCGGAGGCTGGGAAGTCTAAGACCAAGGCAGCAGTAGATTCAGTCCCCGGTGAGGACTCTCTTCCTGGCCTACAGATGGCCTGCTTTCTTACTGGGTCCTCCTCTGGCGCCCAGAGAACAAGCTCCTGTCTCTTCCACTTCTTCTAAGGCTATAGCGATCCCATTATGGAGGCCCCCCTCGAGACCTCATCTAAACCTAATTACCTACCTAGGGCCACACCTCCAAACGTTGGGGCCCTATTGGGGATTAAAGCTTCAATATGTTAATCTGGGGCGGGGAGGGACACTAACATTTAGTCCACACCGGAGAACTAGGTAACAGGCAAGGGAGCAAAGAAGGGAGGCTATGGTTTTGCAGGTGGCTGCCATTCTGGACAGGTGCTGTCTTCATCGTGGACTTGGAGGGCTCGAATTCTAGCTCAGCCAGGGGCACCCAAACCTGGTCTTGCATTAGAAGAACCTGCTGCTGTCTCCCTTTACAATTCAGAAGCCTGGGCTCTGCCCCGGACACACTAAAGCGGAATCTCCAGGGACAGAGCCAGGAAATCTGAATTTTTTTTTCATTTCTTCAAGTGATTGTTTTTTATTGAAGTAAAATTCACGTAACATGAAATTGACCATTTTCAAGTGTCCGGTTCAGTGGCACTTAGCACATCCACGATAATATGCAACCACCACCTCTATGTAGTGCCAAAGTAACAGTCATCACCGCAGAAGGAAACTCCTTACCCATTAAAAGGAAACCCCCATCCCATTACTCCCTCCCCCCAGCCCCTGGCTTTCTGAGTCTGTGGATCTTGCTGCTCTGGTTATTTTGTATAAATGGAACTTATGACACTCATCCTTTTGTATCTCTCTCCTTTCACCTCGCGTGATGTTTTCTAGGTTCATCCACGTGGTAGCACGAATCAGTGCTTCATTCGTTTTCATGACTGAGTAATACTGCGTTGCGTGGACACACAACATCTTATTTATCCCTTCATCAGCTGGTGGACATTTGGATTGTTCTCACCTATTGGGGATGGCTAACAGTGCTGTCCCTGGGTATTCTTTTTTTTTTTTTAATTTTTATTTTTATTTGACAGAGAGAGAGAGAGATCACAAGGAGGCAGAGAGGCAGGCAGAGAGAGAGGAGGAGGCAGGCTCTCCGCTGAGCAGAGAGCCCGATGCGGGCCTCGATCCCAGGACCCTGGGATCATGACCTGAGCCGAAGGCAGAGGCTTTAACCCACTGAGCCAGCCGGGCGCCCTCCCCGGGGTATTCCGATGTCACTAATTCAAGAGTTACCGTCTGGTGACTGTACTCAGGTTATAATCGCTTAAGAAGACCGAGGTTCTCAGGCTTCAGCATGCCCCACTCACAATCACCTGGAGAGCCCACTAACAATACAAATGCCAAAGCACCCCCCCCAACCACCACCATGTTCGAGAGTCAGTAGATTTGGGTGGGACCTAGAAATAACTTTTAATGAGGCCCCTGCCTCCAACCCCTAGGACGCAAGCGACATCCCTACCATTCTGTAAGGAACGGTGATTTAAAAGGTCCACAGTTGAATGATGGGTCATTTCCCCCCCCCCATTTTTTAACACTTGCCAGTAATACTGTCAATTATTCAACAGAGAGCGTGTCTTACTTTTACACTCAGAATTATCTGAAGTCTCAGTGAGTAAAGAAGAAGGGAAAAGGCCCCAGTGCCTCACCCGATTCCCAGGCTCTGCTCCTCTCCAGCGCCCCTATTCATGACCGCCCCCTCCTGCACTCCCCCAAGCCCAGGCTCTCTCTGAAAAGCACACACACACACATTAAGAAAGTCAACATCTGATTTCTATGCACAGGATACTTTTGCCTCCGGCCTGTCACACAATTTGCTTACTTACTGTGCACTTTTTGGAGCATCTGAGGAAATCAAAGCTGGGGGCTGGATCTCTGTTTTCCTACAGATAATGGTATTCTCCCACCACCTAAGTTAATAGATTGAGGCCTGCAGGCATTTATGAGTGGTGTCTTTAATATGGTTCTGGAATATTTGCCCTATCAATTCTTAAGAACAGACTTATAGATTGCCTATTACCAGCATCATGGGCTATTAATAAATCAGTTACGGCCACGTATTTTTTTTTTTAGATTGCATTTTCCATTTCTGTCCACATTCTAAGCAGCTGAGAATGGGTGAGAGACGGAATACCCGTGCTGGATGAGGGCTGTGATTTCTAGTAGAGAGATGGCAGGGGAGGGGACTTGACAGGTCTGAAAAGGCAGTTTCAAGCAAGGGAGAGAAGTAAAGGGACCGTACCAGCTGGGCATTGTTGCAATGTTTTAGAGCCAACGATCCATCTCCCGGTGTCCTCAGGCAGCAAGGCTGAGCCCACCACTGTCCCCGTGATTCCTTTGCTATAAATCCCCCTGGGATTTCTCTGTTCAGGCTGTTCTGTGTTAACTTTGCATCTAATGATATGCTGCGTGGTGTGGGGGAAACCTGAGCATCGCCAAGACTCCGCAGCTGGTATGTCCAGACAAGGTCACCTCTAGGCTCTCTGGCTCCGTAGCCCCTTCTCCTGGCAAGGGATGACCCTCAACCTTCTTCTAGGCTCCTGCCCCAATCTAGGAGCTGGGGAGTCCCTGGGGGGTGACAGCTCATTCATACTGGGTACTCCCAGCAGTGGGAGTCTGCCCACCGCTACCTTGCCACACTTTCCAGCTGTGGGACTCGAGGCTCCTTTGTCTGGCAGGAACTGCTGTGCAGAACTTACCCCAAACCCTGTGATGTGGGGGACCCCGCCCTTGGGACCACAGCACTGCCCCACTTTGCATTATTACATAGCCTTCTTCTCTCGACGGTGCCAAGTTCAAGGTGACAAAAGGAAGAGCACACTTGGTTTTTTTGGGGGGGGGGTGATTTTTCTTCCCAGAACTACTCTTTCCTCCAACTCCCAGGACTTTGGCTTGGGCTTGGGTCACTATGCCCACTGAATTTTTTTTAAGAGACCTCTTTGTCATGTTATAGTCTCTTCTCATTGAGCTTCCTCTCCCCCCTCCATGCCACCGTGTGTACTTGCACTCTCGTGTCTGAACCTCAGACACTGGGGCTGATGGAATTATTTTTTTCTAGAGTCCTCCAGTGCAAATCAGTAGGTGTGAATAGAGAGGAAAGCAGTATCTGGCATGATGTATCTTGTGTCGGGTAAGAAGGCATTGCTAATTACTATTCCAAACCAACCTAATACAAACACTTAGTATGTACCAAGGGCTAAAAGTTGAGTATTATCTTATTCAAAACCTACAATAGTCAGATAAAATCTTTATAACTGTCCCCTAGGCCAGGTAGCAAATGGTATAAAGGGGATTTGAGCCAAGGGAAGAGATTCTAGAGCCCTTGCTGGTAACCGCTATACTAACAAACATACGGCGAAATATTCTAAAGATCCTCCTCCACCAAGTGTCCCAGATGCTCCTGGTGGGACTCCCACTCGAAGTGTCTGAGCACATGGGGGACAGGGGTGTGCAGGTCACAGTTCTCCCATGTGCTAGGGGCGGGGACACTGAAGGAAAGACACATTACCATCCTGGGAGGTACAACGAATCAGTTCCCCGCCCCCAACCCCTCCACCTGCCTGGTGCTCAGTGTGGATGTGGCCTCCATTCAAGGTCCCCAGCTTCTCATCCACCCTTACACCATCCCACCTTGGTCCCACCTTGGTCCCACCTTGGTCCCACACTGCCCTGGTGACCATTCGAGGCAACACCTCTAGTTCCGCCCTAATCCTGAGGCCCCTATTCAGATCGGGCGCCCTTTGGGGAGCAAGCCTCTACGCATCCTGTCCCAACCTCCCAGCCAGAAGAGGGCAACAAGTTATAGCTTACCAGGAGACGGGAGACTCTGAAAATCCCAAGACGCTTCCCCAACTATCTCCCCTACCCCAGGCTCCTGTCACCAAATCAGAACCCTCCTTAGAAGACTCAGTCCTTGAATAAAGTAACTGTTTGCAGGAGGCCCCTGTGAAAATGCTCTTTCAGAGGAGAGACCCTCATATGGATTTGTCAAAATTCACTTATCAAATGAGCTCATTTACTGATTCATTCAATGTCACTGATGCCCATGGGAGGTGCAGGACTGAGGAAACCTTGTGACAAGAGTGTCCCCTTGGAGAGCAGCAGGCAGAGTTCCACGGGGTGAGGACTCAGGATGGAAATGGAAGACACCTGATCGGGTTGTGGGGCCCTAGCGTGGTGGTGGAGGCGGAGGATGGTCTGGGGCATTGAGGCAGCACCACAGGGCTCTGGGTATGGAAACCGGGAAGACAGAAAAGGATTATCTAATGATTCTGCCTGAGGCCAGCACTGGCCCTGAGATGACTTTGTCCTCCAGCCTCTGTCACATCCTCTGGCCTATTTCTTTGAAGATAAGGTCTGGAGTTTAAAACCAGAGGCTTTCAATTTATGTAAACATAAAATCCTCATTGGCAAGAGTGCTTGGCACCACGGAAAGGCTGGACTGGAAGTCAGGAAACTGGCTCCTGCTCTAACTTTGTCCCTGTGACGATGAGTGTATCGGCAATCCTCCTGGGGCCTCGGTGTCCCCTATTGCCTGGATCACAGACAAGATGCTTAGAAGGTACAGGAGCAGCCATTATGCAACTATGAGGAAGAAAGACACTCCATGAGATGGCAAATGGCAGAGCAGGAAGATAGAGGGAGCCTGGGTCTCAGAAGATGTGTTTCCAGATAAAACCTTGAGGGCCTGACAGCAAGCCTCCTGTTTCATGGACCAAATAAAACCTCTGACAGATTTGTCAGGTCTTCAGTAACTTGCGGCCACAAGCCATGACAACTGACCTTGAGCCAGTCATCGCTTTTCAAAATAAATATTTACTGAGCATCTTCTCCGTGCCATACATGGAAACACGTTACATCGATTTTCTCCAATTCCTCCCAACAGCCCATTTCACAAATGTAAACATCAGAGAGGGTAATGGCTCAAGGTGATGGATGCAGGGTGAATTTGACCTCTAGAACCTAGGCTCCTAATCACAACACATGCTTCACCTTCCTGAGCCTCAGTTTCCCTCTCTGTAAAAGGAGACAGTGGAAGGCAGTGTTGTAAGGGAACTAAGGCTTTGAATAATTCAGACCTGAGTTCGGTTAAAATCCTGCCTCCACCCCTTGGTGCTGTGGGATTTGAGCAAGTAACTAAACCTCTCTGAGCCCCAATTTCTTCTTCAGTAACTGATGACAATGAGAGGACCGACTTCATAGGGATGGCGTAAGGACTGGACATCAGGTAAAGCTGTTAGCACAGTGCCCAGCACAGAGCAGGTGGCTCTCTGTGGCTCAGGGAGATAACCTCATCTCTCCCTTCCAGCACAGGATCACCAAGACACCGGCAACCACTTGCATACCAACACCGAAATACCCAACGTCTTTCCCTGGAGGAAATGCGCTCCTGTGGCTTTCTAGGTACAGGAGAAATTGAATACAGAAAATTTTCATCTGAAACCAACTATTTTTAAAAACAACTGTTTACAACTTCGTTTACTCCTGGCAAGGGTTAGACCAAGGCATCCAGCCCCTCCTTGCTGTGGGTAATGGAGGAAAGAGAGAGGGAGAGGGAATCACTCTCCAGGGGCCTCCCGGGAGTCCACAGCTAAGCTAAAAACTTAAAAACCTGAAAATGGGAAGGAAAGGGGGAGGTGTAGACATAATAAGAAGCCGGTTCCAAGCAGGTTATATAAAAACAGTGAAATCGTAATATTTTCCGTGACAGATTTCATCAGTGCCGCCTGAGTGCATTCTATTAAACCTCATTTATTAAATTATGAGGAACATAATTTGGATATAAGATCCCGGACAAACAGTTTGCAAAATAGCTGATTCCGGACGCATCGACAGCCCCCATGCGTGGAAAACAAGCTGGTGTTTTTCATTTTGATGGTCTCACAGGGCCCCCCTGCTACAGCTTGCGTGGGGGAAGGAGACAGTGGGATGGAGGCGGAGGGGGCTCCAGGCTCTTATTTGCAGTCTCTCTGCCCCACCCCCAACAACCATTTGGAGATGTCGTGCTTCCTGTCCTGTAGCATAAGCATCTCTGAAGTTGAGCAGGCACATTTAATCGTGTTCTGGAATTTGTAGGCTGAGAGGTATGGCCGGTGCCAAGAAAGCAGTGGACACACGCAGCACAAATAGCTTATTTGTTTATCTAAGCATCTCCCCCGAGCCTCCCAAGACATTCCCCACCCTCCAGAGAATCTCACTTGCTGCTATTTACAGGCCAGGAGGGAACCAGGGTCTTCCTGGTAGTTGAAATAGATAATCTTTTTATTCCCGATTTCCAGGTCCTTGGGAAATCTCCCTGCCCACACTCAACTCACAGCCCCCAAAACTTTCTCAGACCTGCTTTCTCATGCCCAAATGGCCCTATGAAGGAAGTTAATAGATGCCAGAGACTCTGTCTGCATTAGCTCTTCTTACTCCTCTCCTCAGCCCACTCATGACATAGATTACTGACCCCATTTCATGGATGAGAACACTGAGGTTCAGTGAGGTGAGGCGATTTTCCCAGGACCACTCAGTGATTACATGGCAGAACCAGAGATTCAAGCCCAGGAAGAGCTGTAGAAGATACCACCGTTCTCTCACTGGCAGGACACAACATACTGACACTCAGAGAGCTGACAGGCAGAGGTCTTTGCTACCAAATGGGAGGAGGCCGCCATTCAGGGCCACGGAAGCGTTGTGCCCGGGGAGCTACTGTAGGGACAGCTTCCGTACGGCAAGCAGAACGGGGCTATCTTGGTTTCTTGGGCTCCCTGTGGGTTGGCTAGTGTAAACAATTTGTGGGTGTCTCTGGGGCATCGAGGCTGTCCCCCGTTGTCTGGTACCCGGCGCTGGCTAGATCTGGGCAGGTGCATGGAGACACTAGGGTGTGAAGCCTGATAAGGGAACTAGTTGGAGTGTGAACCTGGTAACTGCTCAGGAAGAAAAACTGGCCAGCCTGTAGCCAGGGCCTCAAAACTGGGTCAAGACAGAACTGAAACACAAACACCAATGTTGCAGGTGGGTCTAATTCTGGCAGGCGAGAATTCTACCACTGAACCACCCATGCCAGGTGGGTCTAATTCTGCACCCGACATCCTCTTCCCCTCTCTGTGCTGAAAAATGCCTCAAGACCTTAGGGGTCACCCATTCTCTCCCCACATTTAGTCGGTCACAGTATCTTATTGCTTCCACCTCTGAAAAAAAAAGTCTCTTCTGAACCATGAGAGACTGTGAACTCTGAGAAACAAACTGAGCGTTATGGAGGGGAGGGGGAGAGGGGGGATGGGTGAGCCTGGTGGTGGGTATTAAGGAGGGTACGTATTACATGGAGAACTGGGTGTGGTGCATAAACAATGGATCTTGGATCACTGAAAAAAATAAAATAAAAAAATAAAAAAATAAATGAGATCGGTCTGGGGGGAAAAAAAGTCTCTTCAATCAGTCCCCTGCCCTAAAAAGTGATGTTCAGATCTCTTTTGTGAATTACAAGGCCCTCCAAGGGAGCATCACTATGGTTAAGAGTAAGAAAGTAAGCTCACATGTCCGCCAGGCTGGGTCAAGCCATAACAGTGCCAGCTGTCCACTGAGCCTCACCTTCCACTTCTGCAGAATGGGAATTAGTGAATAACTGGCAGTGGGAGATGGGGAGGATTAAGCGAGATTATCTGCCTGAAAATCCTGGCACAGAGTGAGTCCTCAGTGAATATATTCAGCACTGCTGCTGTGGCTACTGCTGTTATTCTGTCCACTCGGTTGCTAACCTGCATTTCAATCTCGCCTTTCTCTTCTTCTCAACTCTGGCCATACCCTGCTCCCTAAACCCTGCCATGTCTTCTTACCCTTCCGCTGCAGCTGGGATATTCTTCTCTGCACCTTTTTTACTTCCTAGACCATCTATTCATCCCCCATGGTCACTTCCTCAGAGGAGGAAGGGGAGCCCCTTCTGGAGCCCCTACCCTGATTCCAGCAGCTTCTACCTCCCGTCCAGGGTTCTCTTCTACTCCATCAAAGTCTGAACCAAATATCTTGCAAGAAAGGAGCTGGGTTCCTACCTGGCTCCCTGACAGGGAGTTCGTCAGGTTAAGTACAGAACCTTACGCACACCACAGAGTGGTCAAGGGTGCAGATCTCAAGGCTAGGCCACCTGGGTTCAAATTCTAGGTCCACTGCTGTCACCCACCCGTTCCTGCCCTTATGACTTCCTCCTGCCAGGACCCGCAAGTCTTCCCTTGAAGGCCTTTGCCTCATCACGGAGTCTGCTTTGCTACCTGCAGGGCTGGCAAGAAGTGCCAGTGAACAAACAGGAGAGGGCCCTCCTGACCCCCACGCCCCCACCCAGGAGCAGCACTCAACCAGCGCTGACCAGAAGCGAGTACAGGATCCAGAGACCCCTAACTCTCTCATCCCCAGGATGGGAGATTTCTACTGCGTGTTCTACCAGCTCCCAGAGCTTCCTCAGTGGGATCAAGCCCCACTTGCCCACAGGGGTCACTGACTTGCTGTACTGGAGTTCCCCAGAGAAACAGAGCCAATAGGACAGATAGATCTATGTCTCCATGTCTATAGATAGATAAAGATAGAAATAGTCTATAGATACAGATATAGATCTCCATCAATCCCTGTCTCTATCTATATGAGGATATTTATTATGGGAATCAGCTCCTGTGATTACGGAGGCTGAAAAGTCCCACCATCTGCCATCTACAAGCTGGAGACCCAGGAGAGCCAATGGTGAAATTCAGTTTGAGTCCCAAAGTCCAAGAACGAGGAGTGCCAACATCCAAGGGCAGGAGAAGTTGGATGTTCCAACTCAAGCACAAAGACCGCAAATTGGCCCTGCCTCCCCTTCTTTGTACTATCCATGTCCTCAAAGGACTGGATGATGCCCACACACACTGGTGGGCACAGCTTTACTCAGTCTATTGATCCAAATGCTAATCTTTTCTGGAAACACCCTCACCGACACACCCAGAACTAATGTTTGAGCCTCTATCCAGGCATCCATCAGCCCAGCCTCGTTGGCATATGAAATCAACAACTATACTTGATGACCCATCTTCAGTAGCCTTCCCCCACTCCCTCACCTTTGCTTCCCTGCTTGCACTTAAATCTGTCTCAGGGGCGTCTCTGGGGCAACCCGAATGAAGACGCGTTACCCCTGCTAGCTGCAAGAGCTTGAGCATGTTACCTCAACTCTCTGTGCCTCGGTTTCTTCATCAGTAAGTGGGAATAATTTTATTCATGGGATTGAGGATGAGATGAGTAACACTGTGCTTGGGAGAGTCCAATACGCAGAAAACACTATAAATATTATTAGGTCTTTTCTTCTCAAGGTCTAGCAGAGGACCTGGCATACGTGAGGGCTTCAAAAAAATGTTTGCTGGTTGAAGCACATTGAATCTCTAGGGATGAAGGAGGGCTGTGTATTAAGCTTTTTCATTCCACGTTAGGTTCCTCTGGTTGCCAAAAACTCACTCAAGCTAACATAAGTAAGGAAGCTTGCTTCCAGGAGGTGCCTACAGGAACAGAGACAGGCATCTCCTGGGAACTACAGGGAAACCAGCCAGGCAGACCCTACCAAGGCAGGAGAACTGGGGGATGTGGAGGTGGTTCCCATTCCAAGAACAGTCCTACCAACTGGGTTACTTGTCACCCTGCTGAAATGCAGAATGTTGTAGTATCTTCCCTCTAGAGATTTATCACTACCATAACTCCTCTCTCTCTCTCTCTCTCTCTCTCTCTCACTCACTCTCTCTCTCTCTCTTTCTCTATCTTGTCTCTCTTTGTCCAACTTTCTGGTTCCATTGAGGTCTAGTTTCTTTTCAGTCACATCTCTTCCCAATCACATCTCTTCCCCCTGAGGACTTTGATCCAAATGAGAAAGAGTCACAGGAATCAATGAAGGTACCAGCCTCAGAGGTGGTAAAGCTGGGCTGGAGAGCACAGCATAGACTTGTAACGAGAGGCAGGACTTCTATTCCTTCCCCTGCAAGTCTAGACAGTGGAGCTTCATGGAGTCGAGTATGACCTCCCCTGCCAACCCACACCACACCAGCTGAGCAAGAAGAGAGCCCAGCAGGATGGAGAATGGATCATTGCACTATGCCAAGCAAGAGCTTTCCAGCAGGGCAACTCTGAAACTAGAACATGAAGAAGCAGCCAAGTGGGGCTACACTGAGACCTATCTACTCACTCCCCCTTGGTAGAGTGAGAAAGTGGGGGGGGGAGGATGGGTTGAAGCACTTCCTGGTACTTTCAAAATGGTGGGAATTGTTATTTTAATGGACCGTGGTAGACTAGACAGGAGAGGGATGGGATTCTTTTTTTTTTTTTTTCTCCCTGCTGACCAGCTTCCCAAGAGAAATGACCTGATTGGTGCAAGGACTCATCTTTACCTGTTTGAACAGTCTCCATAAAAAGCCAGCTCACAGGCCATTGGCCACTGGCCAGCCCACCCCTTAGTGAAACCTGAAATTACAAAACTGTTAATTTATTTGTTTATCCTCTGTCTCCATCCCCACTAGAATGTTCTTGAGAGACCAGAACCTATCTGTAATGGTCATTTTTTATCCTCAGCACCTACAATAGTCCATGGCTCAAAACAGGAGCCAGATTAAGACTTATTGAATACATGACTGAATGAATGATTAATGCAATGAATAAATGAGTGAACAAGTTTATTAAGAGCCGTGTCTATGTCACTGAACCCTCTTCCCTGTTGTTCAGGGAACTCAGCTCTACTAGGCAAAGTTCCACAAGGTAATGAGATCCCACTTACCCAGAAGGCAACTGAGTGAGTTTCCACTGCTAATGGCAGTACACCCCCAATCCCCATTAAAGCAACTTGGCCAGGTGTTCCCTCCAACCATGTGCTGGGATCTTTCTGAAAGACATTCTGGCCAACACAATTTTCTCCGTCTTATTTTCTGCCCAGTGATGTTTTAGCCCCTCTTGAAACTGGACCACTGCCCTGATTACCTGCTTCTTAATCCAACTCTGTCTGCACCAGTACCCTTGATTAACGTGTTTTCCAGTACACAGTGATGTCTCCCTCCAACTCACTCACAAGGGCATTATTTAACAGAAGCCTAAAACCAGCATGTTAATAAAAACAGCTCTTGCAAATAATCCTTTAAAGGGATTCTTAATACCCAGTTCCTAATAAACAGATGCAAATTAATGACCTTTAGGAGGCCACTAAAAACCCACAGTGTCCCTGGCCTCACTATTCTTTTACCCAGAATAAAGTAGGGACGAGGGTAATCACCAAGACAAATCAGTCCCAAGTGTCATCACCACTGAGCCTCAGACAATGTTAGAAGGGGGCAGTGCCCCCTTCAGTTGAGACAGTTGATCTGAAGATATCTGAAGAACTGGGACTTCAGCATTACCAGGGATGCCCCAAATGAAGGAACTTTGTCCCATCTTCCTCAGCATTGGTCAGAGGGTCTGGGAAGCTTATAGGCTAAGCCTCTGCTGAGTTAAACTTAGGAATAAGTAAGACTTATAGTCATTGTGCAGATCAGAGAGAATACTTGACAAGAGCCAGCACGTAGCAGGTGCTCAATAAACAGGAAATGTTATGATGCGAATCACACACTGATGCCTATAACAGCAGAGACCTGGAGAAAGAGGCTTCTCAGCCCAGGACCAGGGGTATCTTGGCACCAAAGGGCTTTCTGCTCCCAGCCAAAAGGAAGGTTTTGGATCGACAACCTTTGCAGCTCTGGACATGCCTGGGAAGGCCTCTAAGGCCAAAAGGGCCAACACGGGAGGGTCCTAAGTTAGCTACCTGGTGGATAGGCCAGAGTGGAGTTCAAGATGAACCTCTCCAAGCCTGTGAGTCTACACTGGACCAGCCTTTGTTTGTATTCCTCTTCAGACTCGCAGTGCCCTCCCCTGCACCCATTCTCAGCATCCCTGTCCTCCCTTTTTCAGCTTTAGGCTGACCTCCTGCAGGAAGCCTCCCTAGGCCTTTGCAAGCTACATATTCTTTCTCTCAACTCTATATCCCCATGCCACTCATATTCTGCAGCAAACAATCTGGCCTCCTCTTTGAATACTATGTTTTACTGGTTTCAGGTCTATGAAAGATCTTGGAGCCACCATGAGAGCTGACATTCTGCCTCATGTGCCTCATGTAGCCCCCTAGAGATCTTGTGAAAAGGTGATTCTGGTTCTGTAGGTTTTGGGTAGGGCCTGAGACTCTGCATTTCTAACAAGCTCCCAAGTGATGTTGATGCCACTTTTTACAATACTGTCTTTTCAAGGATCTAGACCATCTTTTACAACACCCGTCTTTTCAAACTTTTAATGCAATACATACTTTAACAGCTAGAGAAACAAGTTTACTCCAGGAGCAATCAGAGCCTTCAAGAGGCCATTGTGAATCTCCAAGAGAGGAATACAGTGTGCAGCGTCTCCCAAGGGAAACCTTTGTTCAAGAAACTATCCCACAGCAATTTACCTCATTATCAGATGCACAGCAGTCATTAATAAGAGCAAATATTTATTTCCTCCTGACTGTAGGCCCAGAGTTTTACACGTACTGTCTTATTTAATTATTCCACGGACCTCTACGAAGTACACACTATTGGGATCCCCATTTGAGAAAAGGAAAGAGAAGGTAAGCCTTTGTCCAAATGCATGTGGTAGAGTCAGGAATTAGACCCCATTTGTCTCACTCCAGGCTCCTCCTCACCTCTCCGCTTGACTTCTCAACCTGGGCCCAGAGATCTTCTTCCTGCCACACAGAATGGCTGAGAGGCCAGATTTAGTGACAACAGGCAACTGTCTCAACTGTAATCAATTTTAGTCTACATACTCTTACACGGCTGTGGGTTGGGTTTTTTTTTTTTAACATTTTTTTTAACATTCCTATGATGAACATTTATTAATCACATATACGAAAGGAAAAGAGCACACTTCTATTTTAGCTCAGAATGTATCTGGCAGCAAGTAACAGTAGAAAATATGTGTTCTTGGGCGCCTGGGTGGCTCAGTGGGTTAATGCCTCTGCTTTCGGCTCAGGTCATGATCTCAGGGTCCTGGGATCGAGGCCCGCATCGGGCTCCCTGCTCGGCGGGGAGCCTGCTTCCCCCTCTCTCTGTCTCTGCCTGCCTCTCTGCCTCCTTGTGATCTCTCTCCCTCTGTGAAATAAATAAATAAAATCTTAAAAAAAAAAAAAAAGAAAATATGTGTTCTAATCATATTACAAGAAGTCCAGAGGCAGGTAGATAGTAACTTTAGTTCAGTCATCAGGAACCCTGGCCCTTTCTTTCCTTCCACATGTCACGGACAATAACAGAGAAAGTGTGCATCTCGGTTGTGGGAGAAGTTAGTGTAAGCACCATTTTCATCCACGCTTTGATTTGAAAGACATTGATTTTGATTTGAAAGACACTGAAGATCCTTCCATGTGCCAGCCAGTGGGTTTTGGGACAAAGATGAAAAAGATAGGACCCATTCTATGGGACAGATAGGACTACACAGATAACAAATCTCCCGATTATGATACCATGTAATAATGGCTATTATTCACTTCAACCCTGGATTTCTACAGAAAAGATCTGAGGTGTTAATGTACTATGATAGGTATTATAAGAGAAGTGAGCACAGGAGCTGTGAAAGCCCAGAGAAAGGGTTTCTTGTCTCCCTGGGGGTGACAAAGGTCAAGAGGAGTCAGGGAAGGGATGGATCAGAGTCTTATAAGGCAAAGAGAAATTAGCTGGGCAAAAGAAGTTCAAGTAGGCATGTGAATAAGTCAGAATGCTTTTACCTGCATCTTGTTTTAAAAACAGGGGGTTGTTCCTGGGTTTTCTGTTGATTGGTTCTGAGGGCCCGCTCGCGCAAGGGAGGGGAACAAGAAGGGGGAAGGTAGGAAAGCCATCATGGCGTCTCTATTATTTCTATAAGCCAAGCAGTGACAGTAAAGCAAAAGAGCAATTAATATGTGACTAATAACCCGATTAATAACCTAATTTTTACCTAAAAGCCAGCGGTTTACAGAAAAGCAAAAAAGCGGTTAGTTATCCTATCTACCTTCTAGGGGAAGGGTCTTTCAGTTTCAGTGCATCAATAACACAAGGGTCTTGGATCAACTTGTCTGCAATCTCTTGGTCCTCCCCTCATAGTTGTAAGATGGATGCCATTGCTCCAGACATCACAAAAGGAAAACAGAAAAGTTTCATCTTTCTCTGTGGCTTCTCCTCTGACACCTTTGTCCTTCTAGGCAAAGTTGCTCACTTTGCTGTGTAGCACAGTCCTTTGTGCTACACATGTGCTAAGGGGTTAAACTAGTCAAGATTCACTGAGACATACAAAGTTCTTAAGAGAATTATATTTGAAGAAACACTGTAATCTTGAAATGAAAGGGACAGAGAGAGTACAAAGTGAAAAGAGAGATCCAGATCACCAAATTTCTACAAGAAGGTGGCAAGCTGAGAAAACTCTTCCACACAAACACACACCACTCTTTAAAATAAAATAAAGGATGACTCAGAGGGTGGAATCAAGAGCCTAGAAGGTAGAGCCAAGAACCATGGACAATTACTCCCAAGCCTTGTGTCTGAATAAAGGAACTGTTAATTTGTCCAGCTGGATTTCAGAAATTCTATGGGCCAGTGACTCCTCTGTCCCTCACATTTTTCCCCTTTGTGAATAAGAATGCTTACAGTGGTTGTTCTATGCCTGTCCCACTACTGTATCCGAAGATAGTTTGCCATCAAATACTGGCTCTGCTGTTGGTACCATGGGCACCTCCAACCATAAGCCTCGATTTCTTCATCTGTGAAATTGGGACAGTTATACTGCCTATCAATCTCATAGGTTATGAATATTCAGTGATAATACCGTGATACATACGTATTCATTCCACACAGAGCCTAGCACATGGTAATCAGTGTTCACTAAATGCCTATCATTATTATTTTTCATTATTCTCATACCCTTTGTACCCTGAACATACCCCTGGCACCTGCCATTCTGCACTGGAAGTATGTCCATTTACCTGTTAGGCTCTGAGCATGGGGAATAGAGAAGATATCTTAGTTATACTTGTATCTTCAAAAAACATAAGTACCCTGGCGTATGGTAGATGCACAGAAAGTGTTGAATGAATGAATGGACTGATGAATACCCATGATTCCATATTCCTTTCTGCTGGCTTTTGGTACTCTCCTGGCTGTTGCTGTGCGATATGATTTGAGAAAGCCAGGGGTCCTTCCTGTCAGTCATGATGACTGCACAATTCTGATCATCTGTGACGGTGAATGTTCCAGAGGCAGTCCCTACAACAGGAAGTTGCTGTGGCTGGGATGAAAACCCTGGAGATTAAAGGGTTCCTCCCAGTTTGGAGATATCAGGGCTCCAGAAACGCAGCTCTCTTCAAGCCACTTCCTTTGCCCAAAGCTCTCTGCTAACTACCCTTCTCCCAGCTCTGTGTTGTGACAGGATAAAGTTCAGTGACTTGAGATTTCTCTTGTGGTCCCAGACAATTGAAGGCAAAATGGGATGTACACAAAAGAATGGATTTATTGACTCTCCTCCATTTCTTCAGAGAACACCACATTTGGCTAATTTAGAAAGAATATCAAAATAAGGATATCCATCTGCATGGGGTCAATTAGGAACAAAACTCTTCATGAAGGAATGGTCAATGGTGCCTACAGTGACCTGTGACCTCCTTCAGAGCTAGGATCTGTAACAATGACAGTCCTAACATAAATGCCAACAACAAATTCCCAGCATAAATGATGCACCTCACTCAGAGCATACATCACTAATCAATTACAGCACACTTTCACCCCAGACACAGCTTCTCATCCCATTGATTAAATCAAGTCACTACTAATTGATTGGGGGTGCTATGCAAGATTAAACCCACTTTCCAACCCTGACCTAGATGTTCACACTATCCAAAGTCTTCATGATTATATTAATCTCCTTCGCTAGTACCTCCTTATGTCCCTAACAACATGATCTTAATAGCATACTGTGTCACATGGACCAGACAGCTTGCATCTTATCACATTGCCTCCTCTCTCTAGGACCCTCTTACTTTTCTGAATTGCCCTTTGGTGGGACATAATACTGAAGCAGTCACATGAAACTGTATTTACTGTAAGAACATTGTTGGGGATATTGTTCATTATTTTACATTGTGTCTTCTCTATGAGGCTCTGGGAGGGGGGGAAGAATGCCTCCCTGACCTTTAATCAATAATGGATGTGTCTCTCTTGAGCCGCCAGATTTTCTTCTGCCTAATGACCCTTGTGCATTCTATAACTGACATATTTCCCTCCTTGCAATGGCTACAGGAAGTTTCCAGACCAGGAAAGCACAACTGGCCACGTAATTCATGCACTAGTCTCTTCCCTGAATCCATCTAATTTTTCTAGGTTGTTTCCCTCCTTTGTCTTATTTATCTTAATTTTCATTTATTTTATTCTGCTGCTTTCTGTACATCCTTGTAAGCCTCCTTGAATATTTTGGGGAATAAGCTTGATATAAATCAACAGTTAGGTAATTAATATCCAAATGAATGTGAAGCGTTCTTAAGGCTCTTCGTATTTCTTTTTAAACACCCACCCTTGCTTCTCTTACTCTGAGGGACCTAAGAAAGGGGTGTGTGCGTGTGTGTCTGTGTGTCTGTGTGTGTGTCCCCCCTTGCTTCCCTGCTTTGCATATGCTCTTATAGACCTGATACTCCCTTACAGCAACCTAAATCAGCTTGTCCAGAGGCACATAGTTTAACCTTAAATATCCAGGTACTTACAGCACGAAGATGAAAGGGATTTTCAATCCCTCTATTCACAGCTCTCTACTGCCTAAAATACTTGTCCAAGCCACTTAACACATGGACTTTGAAACCATACATCGTTACTTAAATCCCCATACTGCCATTCAAAAATGTATTTCTTTAACCTCTTTTTCTAAATCTTGGCTTCCTCTTCTGTAAAATACCAACTTTCTGGGGTTGGAGAATGGCTTAAGTGAGATAATATACAAAAGCATTAAGCACAATGCTTGGCACATAGTGAATGTCTGATAAATAGTAGCTATTATGTTACAGCTTTTATTAATCTTGTCTGTTTTAACCTTATAAACTGAAGGCTCTACTTCACTATACCTGGTGCAGGGAGAAATGAATTTGGTTTATTACACCCTTACTAGCCTATTAGCCCATGGTCAAGTACATAGTAGGTGTTTAACACCTGGTTGCTGAGAATCTGGAAGAATGTTCCCTGGGAGACATTAGCTATCAATACATTTACCATGCAGTGCAATATTTCATTATATTATAATACTTCCTCCTCCCTAGAATGACCTCTCTTCCTTTGGCACCAACTGCATTCACAGCACCTTCTGCTATGGCAGCAGCAACAAATAACCTCCCCAAGTCAGCATGAGATGTACTCTAAAAAGAAAGCAAAGGAAGAGAACGTACATGTACTGTGTCTGTGCTGTGTGCTAGCCAATGCCCTGGACACGTCCATCACCTGCACGTGAAACTGAGCGGTCAGTGAGTGAACAGCCTCATCAGCCCCCACCGGGTCAATTCTCCCTCTGTGTAAATTCTACAGCCCAAGCACCTAATAATCTATATTCTTTTCCAGGTCAAATGAAATGACAAGAGGATTAAAAAAAATGTATCTCAGAAACCCATACACAGAGCCCAAGAAACCAGCAACAGGGAGACTCCTGGTTAATTTCAAGATGCCAAACAGCCAGCTTTCCATCAATTTCCAGGACCTCATTTTCCCCCTTCATTTTCAGAATTGATGTTTATGTTTCCACCAGGACTGAGACCAATTCTCCTTGGCATCCTCCGTCAGAGAGAATTAGAAATTTTCCACCTGGGATGCTACAAATTGCATTTCTCAACACAGTCCTGGAATAAGGGCTATGACCAGCATAACTAATGCTGAGTGATCAAAACTCAGGTGCTCTAACCTAGGAAGAATCATCATCAGGCAGTCAGCATTTCACCAAGGGATGCAGCCTCTTGTCCTCCAAGATTCAAAGTCCAAGAACACATCGATCTGGAAGCGGCTCCCAGGGAACACAGGAGCACAAGACTGGGCAAAGATTCTGCCACTTCTTCCTGTGTAACTTTAGCTGTATTGCTGGGTGGCCCTGAGCCTTAGTCTTCCCAACTTTTGAAATGGGGATAAAAGCAGGACCTAATTCAGAGGACTAGTAGGAGGATATCAACTCATGGGAAGCACTCAGCACAGTGCCTGCCTCATGGGAGGTATGTGGTAAATCCTAGCCGGGCTATACTAGGCAACTCGTCTGGAATTTATCCTTCTCTAAAAATATCCTTCACTCCACATCCTAGTTAATCCTTAGAAGCCACATTTACACCATCTGGAACCACGCCCCCTCCAGAGTTCCCAGTCAGTGGTGGCTGGACCATGAAGGAAAGCTCACCCAAACTGGACCAGTCAGATTCTCCCTCCCAGGAACCTAGAGTAGAACTAAAGGAGCTAGTCAGACTCTGCGGGCTGTCTCAACTGAAGACATACATTCAGGAGCCAAGGGGATGCCATCTTCCATCATGTGATCAAGGAAGCAGGGAAAGCATGTGTGCAGAAAGGTCTCTCTAGGTCTGGCTACTGGAGGGAGAGAATGAGACAATTTGCTTTAGTTTTAGACCTTTTCTGGTTCATGGTTCCAGGGTCCTGGAAGGCCTGGCTTCATCTGTTCCCCCATGGTCTCCTGAGCCCTGTCACTTTCAACAAACCCCACTTTTTCTTTAAGTTAGTCTGAGATCTCTCTTATTTGGAGATAAGCGTTTTAAGGTAAAAGCAGAGATTTAAGGTTCAAAACTCTTTTCTTGGGAATATGCTCTTCCCTGGGACTTCACGAGGGATTCTATGAAGAAGGAAAGGAAGGAGACAGAAAAAATAACATTTAATGAGCACCTATTGGGTACTAGCCCCTCTGGTTGGTGCTCTCTCACATCACCATCTAGATGTGAGACATCTCAATGAGGTAGGAATAATCATCGCAATTTTACACAGGGATCGCTTAAAGATCAGAGAGGTTAACAAGGTCACACAGATGAAAACATGGTAGAGATCACATTTAAACCCAGGTCTGTCTGAACTCACATAAGGTTTTTCAGAAATTTGGTATTAACAAATTGGGGATTAACTCAGGGTCTTTGCTATACCATCAATAATCATCTCCACCACCACCATCAAATCACCCATCCACATCCCCATCATCCCCATCCCATCACCATCCTCATCATCACTGTCACCATCATTATTACTCTCACTATCATCAGCATCACCATCCTTGTCATCATCACCATTGTCATCAGCATCACTATCTTTATCATCACTATGACAATGATCACGATCATCACCATTGTCATCATGGTCCTCATCACCATCCTCATCATCACTGTCACCACCATCATCATCTCCATCATCGTCACTGCTATCACAATCATCACCACCATCCTCATCATCCTCATCACCTTCTTCATCACCACCATTGTCATCATCACTATCATTGTCATAACTATCACAATCACCATCTCCTCCTCCTCCTCGTCTTCATCACCATCACTATCATAGCTATCACGATGATCACCATCCTCCTCCTCATCATCCTTATCACCTTCTTCATCACTATTACCATCATCACCATCTCCTTGTCATTATCATCACTAATGGCTAACATCTACTTAGCAATTCCATTCAGTCACTCTTTATATTGAGCACTGTATACATGTCAACCCCTAACAAGACTCTGAAGAAGGCAATGTTACCATCTTTATTTTACAGATGAGGAAGCTGAGGTTTTGTAAGGTTAAGCCATGCATCTGAAGCCACCAGGCCTACCTGAATCCAGAGCCCACCCTGAGAGACTGTACTCTCCTGGTGGGCAGGGGCTGTACCTCCCACTCTTTGACATCGCCCCCTGCTGCCTAGTCTTGTGCTGTGCATGCAGTAGTTGCTAAATAAATACCTGCTAAGTTGATGGAAAATGTGAGAAGGATTACAGAAGTGCTGAAAGAGCAAGGGTTAAATGTTCCACTCCAGGTCACCAGTAAAGACAGCTGGAAATCCAGGCTCTAAACACCAATCTCCAGGCACAAAAGGGTCTCTTTCACGTTGGTAATAAAGATGCTTGTCAAAATGCCTTTCGATGTAGAGCCGAGAGACTGACCGAAGCGTGCCAAGCATCTCAAAGGCTGAGGTTCACTGCTCAGTCCTTTATCTTACCTCCTGGATAGAGCCAGGCCATGAATCAATGCCAGGACAGTCCTCTCTCACCCCTAATTTAAATCAAGGAGACGATGAGAACAAGGGAAAACCACACTTAGCGAGTACTTATATGTGCCTCGTGCTGTGCAAAGTGCTTGGCTGGACAAAAGGAGACAGGCTGAGGCCACCTGATAGGACAGCTCAGTGATTAAAAACACAGATTCTAGAGGGCGCCTGGGTGGCTCAGTGGGTTAAAGCCTCTGCTTTCAGCTCAGGTCATGATCTCAGCGTCCTGGAATTGAGGCCCACAGCAGGCTCTCTGCTCAGCAGGGAGCCTGCTTCCTCCTCTCCCTGTCTCTCTGCCTACTTGTAATCTCTCTCTCTCTGTGTCAAATAAATAAATAAAATCTTTAAAAAAAAAAACACAGATTCTAGAACCCAACTGCCTTAAACCCTGGCTCTACCACTCACTGCTTGTAGGACCTTGGGCCTCAGTCTTCTCATCTGTGAAACAGGGACAACAGTATTAACCCTTTTTTGAAGGGTTATTGTAAGGGAGAGATGAGCATGTGGTTAATGCTTCATAAACATTAGCATGTGTTAATTAATCCAGTGACTCTGTGAAGTAGGTATCTTCTGCAGATGAAGATACTAACTAAGGCTCATGGGTGTGAAATGACTTACCCAATACCACACAGCTAACAAGTGCAGAGACCAGATTGAGATCTATGTTGTTTGCCCTCCAATTCTGGGCCCTATACCATTCATACTGTCAGATTACCAGAGGTCATGATACCCTCAGCCTTGGGCAGAGGGGAAAGGTCAAGGCCTTTATCTTCTGTATGCCTTTCATCGCTCTTCCAGTGGCTTAGTTTTGTCATATACACATACACAGATGTGCTGAAGGCACAGAGAAGTCAGGAGGGTTTCTATTGCTCGTTTCTTCACTCACCACGTATTTACTGTGTCATGCACTAAGGTGCTGAGAACAGTGACGGGCAAGACAGACTTGGCCTCTGACCTCACAGAGCTCAGTTTAGCAAGGGATACAGATACAAATCTACGAGTCACGCACATGTGTAATTGTGGCTATACATGTGCTTAGTAGGGGTGATGGTGGTGCTTAGAGGGCCTACACACAAGGAACTGACCCAGGAAAGAGGTCAGGGAAAGCTTCTCTGAGAAGGTAATGACCAAGCTAGGGTATGACTAATAATAGTGATTATCAACATAAAGAATGGAGGGAGGGCGCCTGGGTGGCTCAGTGGGTTAAAGCCTCTACTTTCAGCTCAGGTCATGATCTCAGGGTCCTGGGATCGAAGCCCACATCAGGCTCCCTGCTCAGCGGGGAGCCTGCTTCCCCCTCTCTCTCTCTGCCTGCCTCTCTGCCTCCTTGTGATCTCTCTCTCTCTGTGAAATAAATAAATAAAATCTTAAAAAAAAAAAAAAGAATGGAGGGAAAGCCATTTCAAGTAGAGGGTAGAGGGAACAGCATATGTAAAGGCCCTGTGGCAGGAGGGAGCACAGAAGTAGCAGGGACTGAAGGGTGATTTGTATGGCTAAAGCAGGAGCAAGGAGCATGTTACATGTGCAGTTAGAGCAAGGGACAACGAGTTATGGGGTGCAGCTGATTCTGAAGTAAGGCACTTCTCCAAAAACACTGTCAAGAAACACTGTTCTAGAACATTGCCTGGTACATAACACATGTTCAGTGTAAGTGTGATGAATAAATAAATGAATAAATGGGAGCACTGAATAATTGGCTAAAAACAACCTATATTATAATAAGATGAAATGTTAGAATAGCAAAGGCACTTAGAAAGAACTAAGGAAGTACATACAGGAGTGCAACTGCAGGCCCTGGAAGGCTTCCAGGAGGAGGTGACTACTGAGCTGAACCTTGGAACCTTTGACATTTTCCAGGTGGACAAAAGGGGAAGCCTCCTGGGCAGAATATACAGCACTGAATGCAGAGCAGCTGAGGACCAGGACACATCTGGGGGAGCTGCTAGAAATGATGCGGCAGGGAGGCTTTCTCTGTCCAGATGCCCCGCCCGGAGGCAGAGCTCGTTGCTGGGCTCCATCAGGTCTTCGGTGATCCCTAACCCCAGGGAACACGCTTGACTTGAGCCTGTGCCACAGGTGCCCTCTGAGGGCCACCAAGCTCTACCTTACCTGCCCTAGACTGGACTCACTGAAAAGGGAAATGCTCAGAAACTGCCTTCTGATTAAACAGGTATGAAAGGATGACTGCTGAGCAGATCATCAGTGAAATAAGACAAACTCTCTGGGAGGGAAAAGAGGGAGCAGTTTCATCTGTAGGCAGATGTGGAGCTAAATCTCTCATCTGGCCAAGGTCTAATGCCCCAGTTGGATGGGCATATACACATGGTAAAGAGACACTAGGTACATCTGAGATGCTTAAAAAGCGGCAGAGGAAGGTGAAGGGGGCAGTCCCATCACCTGCTATGATGTCCACCACCATCACTAAGCCTTATTGTGTTGCCCAAGCCTTCTGAGGAGGTTGGATTTGAGCCGAGTTACAAACGACAAGGAAAGAGTATTCTGGATAGCAGGAGCAGCAAGTGCAAAGGCCCTGTGGTAGAAAATTCTAATGGATAGTAGACAGTGACAGAGGCCAGAGGAACCGGTGTGTATTGAGAAGGGGAAAGAAGCAGTGAGGCCGGGGTGAACGGCAGTCCCCAGGACATGCAGTGCTGTGTAGGGCAAGTAAGGAGGTCAGATTTTATCTTAAGGCTTGCGGAAAAGTAATGAAGGGTGTTAGACATGGGAATAGCATGACCTGATGACAAAAAAAGAAGAAGAAGAAGAAGAAGAAGAAGATGATTCTGGCTGGTATGTAGAGGATAATTCATAGGCAAGAAGAGGCCAGCTGGAAGGCTACTATAATAGTCCAGGCAAGAGATGCTCACAATTTAGACTAGAGTGTTCAAGATAAAGACAGAGAGGTGTTCTGGCAGTGGAACGGTCAAGACCTGTCCTCATATTTGATGCTGAGTTGAGGGAGAGGAAGGAGTTAATGGGACTCCTGAGTTGTGATCATGCCATGTTTAACAAGTTAGTCTTCTCATTTTGTTTTATTTTTACAAGTGTGGTAATAGGCCTAAAGCAATCATCTAAGTCACGCAGAATAAACAACCACTCAGCTTGGACCAGTCCGACCCAGGCCTCAATCCCCAGCTCCTGCACTCATAACCACCCCAGCAAGCTGCCACAATTACACAAGGAGCGTGGGAGTCAGGAGACCAGGCCCAAACGCTGCTCGGCCACTCACTGTGTGATTCAGACACACCTTTGTCCATGTCTGACCCTCAGTTCCCTCAAGTGTACAGAAGAAGTTACAACAGCTTCACCAGGAGGGTGATGGGAGAATCACGGGAAATTTACTCATTCATCCAATAAACATTTATGAAGCGTCTCCCACAAGTGCCGGGTGCCATCCCAGGCATGTGGAAGAAAAGAGTCCTGTCCCTGAGGTGCTTACACATCAGGAAGGAGACACAATAATTCTCATAAGGAGTACATTATCTAGTATCTTAGAAGGTAAGAAATGCTATAGAAGAACAGAGACATACACAAGGTATCAAATCAACACCTTAAACTTAATACAATGTCATTATGTCAATTACATATCGCTAAAAATTAAAAGAGCCATCACATTGATTATGATTAAATATTTGTTATGTAAATAATTGCTCTTTTTGACAGATCTTTTATTTTTATGGCTTTCCTTGCACGGGATAATAAATCCCTGCTCCCTCAGTTAACTCCAGAGGACAAAAGTTCTTCCCAACCAGAGAAATGCCTTTCATCGTTAAAAACAAAAGCAAACAAACGCACAGCCCTCCCACTGCAAGTACTGGATAAGTGGAAATGTAAGGTCTGGTGAAGTAGCCCTGAGCCCAAAAGCACCCTTTGTCCTGAAGCAGTTCTCACTGGGGGTGGTGCTGCCCCCTAGAGAAATACATGGAAATGTAGTGGTGGGAGGGGCATCTACAACGTGTTCACATAAATGTCCCTCCTGCCAGATACTCACTCCATGAAAAACAAACATCATTAACTTCTTTGGACGTGTAAACAAAAAATTATTTCCTGTGTGGTTCAAGCAGAAGTTGAATTTAAAAGGAATAGGAATAGAACTACCAGGGAAATTGAGCAAAGGCTGCTCTTTGCTTTTGCTCAAAACCTTAGTGCACTGATTCTGGGAAACTGGGTCGTGGGCGGCAGCGCTGTGCATGGCATTTTTTGTAGGTGACACCACACATCTGTGCACGTGTGCCTTCATAGCTGGGACAGTCACAGTGATTATGCATAGAAGTAATTATCTGGCTATATCATTATGTTTTATAGTAGAGTCATAGCTAAGTATTTACATATTGAAATATATACTATCTTGTAACAGACTCCTTTCACTTTATTCTGTTATAATATTGTTAGGACATTATATTGATTTCTTGAAGTTATGTGTATATATAGATTCTATTATCTGTGAAATTCATTTCTGGATAGTAAAGAGAGTGTTATAAAATCTTTTTTTTTCTTTTATGAAAAGGGGCATTTAGTCTGACTGAGGACTGATGTCATCTAAATGCTACTACTGAGCTTTAGAAAGTATGCCCTGTGGATTATGGCACAATGACTATCCGATCTCTCCGTATTTCAAGAGAAACCAGGTATCCAGAAATGTACATACCACCTCCTGATTTTTAGAGAAATGGCACCAAATTTTAAATATAAAATCAAGTGAAAAGATCAGCAGTGTCAGAGATTTAGATGAAGAGGGGATGAAAAGCCAGAGCACCGACGATTTCTAGGGCAGGGAAACTATTCTGTATGATACTATAATGGCAGATACACGTCATCACACATTTGTCCAAACCCAGAGAACGTACTACACCGACAGTGAACCTGAAAGTGAACTCTAGTCTTTGGGTGATAACAACATGTTAGTGCAGGTTTCATCAACTGTAAAAAGTGTACCCCTCTGGTGGAGATGTTGATGAAGGCTCTGCATGAATGGGGCCAGAAGATCTGTGGGAATTCTCTGTACTTTCTACCCAATTTCACCGGTGAAACTAAAACTCCTCTACAAATGAAGTTTATGAAATATATATATATTTCTATAAACACTATTCAGGCCAAATAATCACATCTTTTGGTTACAATGTAGCCCAAAACGATCTCAGCTTTAAAACAAGATGTGTTTGATGGGCAAAGCAGGAGGATGCCTGCATGAGCCTCCACAGCATGTGAGTAACCATTCAAGTGGTTGTTTATTAAACATATACTTTGTGCAGTTTTCTATACATTAAACACTTCATTTCACAGGAAGTCTCTCAGACAAACAGTGTCCATGTCACAGGTGAAAAAATCCGAGGCTAGGAAAAATGAATCGACTTGGCTCAACTCTTATTAATTACAGTAATTACTGCCAAAAGCATTTTAGTGCCCACTGTTTGCCTGACCCTGCTCACAGTGCATTTCGAATATTCTTTTGTCTAATTGCTGCAATCACTATGTTTGGAGGCATGTATTTTTATCCCCACTTTATAGACCATGCAGCTGAGGCTCGGAGACCAGCCCTTGCCCAGACAGGCCTTTCTGCCCGAGGTCACCAGAATAATCTCAGAGCGATCCCTGCCAAGTCTGGTTGATTCCAAAGCGCATACAATCAACCACAATGGCTGGGTTTCCTCTCTAAAAGATTAGTGTTGCTTATCAAAGGAGTAGGACGAGGGCTTCATTCACTGTGTCTACACCAGAGACTGTCAACCTCGATTACATGTTAAGCATCACTTGGACATTTTAGAAAGTATTCATGAACGGGTCTCACTCCATTGGTCTAAGATACGGCCTGGGCGTCGGGATTTGTAAAAGTTCCTCCAGGTGATCCCAAGAATGACTCGTAATTCTCATAATCAATAACAAAACCTGGTAGGTGGGAATCTTGACTTCACCTCTTGAGCCAAGTCAATTCATTTCTCCATGCCTCAGTTTTCTTGACAGTGACATAGACACTGCTTATCTTAGAGGTTTCTGATGACATTAAGGATGACCTTCAGGTGACCTACACACTAGGTCAATAGCTTTGTACTAGAATCATCTGGGGGTTTTCTCTCCCAGTTATGGATGTCCAGGATCCATTTGCCAAGATTTGTTTTCTTCTGATCCATTTGTTGGATGCAGATGAAAAAGCCTCCTAGGTGATTCTAATAGGCATCCAAGGGCCAGAACCACTAAACCAAGTAGCCCTAATGCCCTGTTTTGCTTAAGAAGGAACTGAGGCTCACAGAGGTAAAATGACTTACTCAAGTTCACATACCTAGCAACCTGTGATTTTCACACTATTCTTTGACATCCCAAAACTAAAAAACCTCTCTCCTTGCCACTAAATACAGACTGTCAAGCCAGAGACTCATAAGACCTTAGGTAAGTATGTCCCTTAAAGGCCACCCCAGTCCAACCTACCCTCTGATATAACCTCTCGCTCCAAGCGTTTGGCATGGTTCTACTTAGTTCCTCCAGGAACAGGGAGATCATTAGCTCTTACAGCCCATTCCATCTTTGGACAGTTCTGATGCTTGGTAAGAGCTGCCTTACCTACTACACAGCTGTGGAGAATTTTGAGCCAGATCTGTTTGAACTGCTACAGAAAAAATCTCCAAGATGAATTATTAAGCACAAAAAGCAAGTGAAAGGACTACATGCCTGGTATGATCTAATTATTATGCAAAATAAAAACCTTCTCAGTGTGTATGAAATTGCATAGGAAAAATATCTGGTATCATAAGAACAAATCAATAACAACGGTTAACTTTAATAAGGAGAGGGACATTTAGAGGGACAGGTGCGTATTTTTTTCTGAATTGTAACGATTCATACCTAATAGATTGTTTTGAAAACAAAATGGAATGAAGGAAGTAAAATACTTAACATGTGCCTGTCATTATAGGCATACTCAGTAAATGTTCACTACATATTTTTTAGTTATAGAAAAGTTTCAAAAGGATTATCAGTGATGATTACAGATCTTTTTTTTTGGCTTACCCATTTTTAAATTTTTTTCTAAAATGAGCATTGATTATTTGTCAACAAGAAAGATGAAGAAATCACTTCTGTGTTGGCTCAGAATGCATTTGGCTGCAAGTAACAGAAAAATCTTAACAGTGGCTTGGACCAAAACAAAGGGGAGGGGTATCTCTCAGCAAGATATCCAAGTAGGCAGCTGCTATTAGTTTACTCCTCAGAGCCCCTGGGCCACTGGCCATTCTCTGCACATCAGTGCAATCCCTATGCTTCTCCCTTCATGATTTCAGCGTGATGACTGCATCTGCAGACACTGCATCCCAGCAGAAAAAGGGAGGAGAGATGGTGCCAACTGTGTGTCTTCCCTTTTACTGGGAGATACCCTTGTTCCAAGGAGCATTCACCGCAGACTTCCATCTCAATCCCATGGACCTGATCTGTATCACTTCAACCTGCAAGGGACGCTAGCAAAGTAAGGAACAAGCGCATCCTAATTGGCTTTGATTCATCCTGGCTCAGAGCCTAGAACTAGGTATACCCCTGCCTGCTTAAAAACAAAATGTTCCACTATTCAGGAAGAAGGGGGTTTAGATAATGGGTATGTGAGTGTCTGCCACAGCTTCTGTTTATAAAGCCTGAGCTCTCCCTCCAACAACCACATTGATCCTAGTTGTTATTTACAAAAATACATGCATTATTAATAACTCCGCTTGTAGGCTGCCTACAGTGTGACATGTAACTTATTTAAAATCTCATGGGGAACTCAGCAGGGTCAGGACTGGGATTTATAGACTTCTGCCTGTGGAAATGAGCAATGCTCATTCTCCCAAGTATTTATTTACCTCCAACTAAAACATAAGACAGGGAGAAAGAAAACCTTGAATCCTATCTGTAGTTGGGATTTACATGTGTTCGAACACTGGCAGAGAAATGGACAAAAGGGAGCAGATATTGGAAACCTGGTACTGCAGAGGAGTGGCTCAGGTCCTGAGAGAAATTTCATCATAAAGGGTTACGGAGACTGGCCCAGAGGAAACTCTGCAACAAACTCTGAAGGGCAGAGGGAAGCAGGAGGTCTACGGAACACGCAACAGCTGGAACTAAGCATAAACCAAATGACAGGATACATGTGTGTGCGTGCAACCTGCAGAGAAAAAGAGCTTTAAGAAATAGTGATGTAAAATCTCAACTCAAGTGTAGAAAGGACGGGGAATCTGTCTTCTCACTTCATGACAGAGCACTAAGCTACCACGGCAGCGTGCGAATCAAGAGCCCAGACAGCGACACATGAAGACATTAAGAGCTCCAGTTCTGGAATCATCTACTACCTCTGTGGCCCTAGGCAAGATGCTTAACCTCTCATCAATTTCATCCTCTGAAAATAATAATAATATCCAGCTTGAAATATTGTCATGAGCACTAATAAGTCTCTTGCTATTTGTTAGCAATTGAAATTATTGGGCAGTTGGGCAAGAGACTCGAGACCACCCACAATTACCTGGGAGGGGGGGTGGTTCAGAATGGTCAAGGTCAGCTGTTACAAGGAGCCATATCTGACCTGGGCGTACTCACATAACCCTCATCGAACAGGTTCCCACGTGACCACACCTGGAATGATGGCACGATGGAATTTAAGACCCTTAGCCCAGCAAATACAAGCATGCCAGGCCAGCCCTCTTGCAACTCGTGGTCAGAAGTAATGAGGATCCAATTCATGATCTACTGAAACACTCCCGAAAGGACCCTTTTGTCTGACCCGCCAACTCTCCCCATACCTCATTGGCCTATTTCTCACTACCAAGGATTCCTTCACACCTCTAAAACTCCCTGCCTGCCACATCCCCTCTCCTCTCACTGAACTCTGCTCTGTTTTTGCTCTGACAAGTCCATCTTTTCTGAAGGCAATCCCACCATCGCTTCTCCGGTTCTTCATCCACACATGAGCACAGTCAGCATTGGAGCTGGGGGAGGGAGACAGGGAAGGATACCAATGCCAGAAATCACCCCAAGGGAATGAGGGATGGGGAGAATAAAAGAGTCATACATTCACAAATGTTGTCTCTGCTTTGGTATAGGAGGCATCTTCCCTTTGCTAATTAGGTCACTCAACAGATATTTGTACCAGGCACAATTCTTGGCACGAATGGTAATATGCGGTCCCCTACTCTTAGGACCTCACCCTCTCTTCCTCCCACTTCAGTCACTTCCCAGGATAGAGGATGCCCCAGACAGCCCTGGGCCCAGACCAGAAGTGGATGCCCAGCCCACCAGAGTTCTCCTAAGGACCCCTGGCAGATGATAGGAATGCAGCTTGATGACTGTTTGCAGCCTCTCTGTAACAGTCTGGGGGAATGAAGACACTGAGTTGACAGTGGCCTTGGCAGAGCCAGAGAGAGATCTCAACACATTTATCACCAGCTGGGGAGCTGCTGTTCAGCCTCACTGACCTGTAAAATCCACGCTAAACTCGGGGCTGGCTTTTCAGCTTCTGAATTTGATTGAGACCCCGGGAAAGGCCCCCAAGGCCTGATAGTGACAAATCACCATTTCTCAGTACTATTCTCCGTAATGTGGATATTTGAAGTTTGCTAGAAGCCAGTGGGGAGAGCCAAACCGTCTCACCTCCGAGGGACAAGGGGTGACAAGTTTCCCTACCCCCAAAGTGCCTCCTCAGTTTCTACTTCTCCCCAATATGCTCATCACATTTGGAATATTAGACCAAAATCCATCTCCTGATGGAGTATAAGCTCTGGGTGGGCAGCAATCACACTGGGTCTAATCGCGGATATGCCTCCAGCATCATGCCCTACGTGTTGCCCAAAGTAAGTGCTCAATGAATTCTATTGATTTCATCATACGTGATACTACTTTCATAACATACCTTGAAAAAAATCCAGTCAATATTCAGTACCAAACAGGGTGCCAACTGATTTATATTCATCTTCAATAAAAAGGTCACAGAGACAGGAATTATACCCTAACATAGCCATTTCCCAAATGCATACCTTTGGGCAAAGATGTAACCTCTCTGGGCCTCAGTTTCCTGGTTAGAGGAGTACACAGTAATAATAACCAGTATGTATGTGAAGTGCATAGCACGCGAGCAATTTTTTTAAAGGGCCCAGGCCCCCAGTACTTATCAAAATTTTAACTTCTCATGACCATCAATTCCCACTAACTTTATTTCCATGAATTTCTCCAATAGAAAAGTTCGCGTACCTGTAGGAGAACAATGTAGAAGAACCTTTGCTGCAATGTGATTTCAAAGAGAAACCTTATAGTTACCTGAATGTCCATCACTCAGGGATGGTCACACAAATTACAAGACAGTGCATTCAGTCCCCAGGGCTGCTGTAACAAACGACCACAAATTGGGTGCCTAAAAACAAGAGAAACGCATTCTCTCACAGCTGGAGGCCAGAAGTCTGAGATCAAGGTGTGAGCAGGGCCAGGCTCCCTTCCACAGACTCCAGGGAGAATCCATTCCTTCCATCCTCCACCTTCTGGTGGCCATCTGCATTCCTTGGCTGGTGCCCCCATCTCTCTCTGCTTCATCTCCCATGTGCCTTCCCTGGGCAGGGGAATCTGTCTGTGCATCAAACCTCCTCCAGTCTCCCTCTTACAAGGATGCATGTGACTGCATGGAGGCCCCAAGGATAATTCAGGATGATCTCCACATCACAAGATCCTGTATTTAATCACATCTACAAGACCCCCTTTTCCAAATAAGGTAACATTTATAGGATTGTTATGGACTGAATATCATGCTCCCACCCCCCACAAACCCATATGTTGAAACCCTAGCTGTGCCCCCCTCCACCCACCAGCGTGTGATGATATTTGCATATGGGGCCTTTAGGAGGTTAATTACTGTTAGATGAGCGTAGAGCCCTCATGATGGGATAGTGCCCTTATAAGGAGGGACACCAGAAAGCTTGCTCACTCTCTCCCCCCTGCAAGTACGCACAAAGAAGAGGTCACGTGAGCACACAGTAACTAAACAGCCACCTATAACCAAGAGAAAAGCCCTTGGAATGAAACCTACCTTGCTGGCACCTTGATTTTGGACTTCTCAGCTTTGAAAAATAAATTTCTGTGCTTTAAGCCACCTCTCTCTGGTGTTTCATTACGGCAGCCCAAGGAGACTAAGATAAGGTTCCAGGGATTAGGACACGTACATGTCTTTGAACCACCATTCAGCTCACGACAGCCAGTATATGAGGACTACAAGGCAGTCATCAAAAGGAACAAAGCTATTTCATTGTTCAGTGACAGATGATGACTTGCACTAGAGAGGAGAAGTGAAGACTGAATAAAGGGAACACATTCTAGATGTTTCCGACAGGAGAGCTGATAAGACTTCCTTATGTTTTGAATGTGGAGGATGAATATAAGAGAAGAAGCCTCCTTCAAGTCACTGCAACAGGAAAAAGAGACCTGGAAGGTCATACAGGATGATTTAAGGGCTAAGCCCAGATTCGGAATACATATTTTTTATTTCTTATTGGAATATAACATACATACAGTAAAATACACAAACCTCCGGCATGCAGCTCAATGCATTTTACATTTGTATTCACCACCTGTGAAGAGAGAAACTTCTAGGACACACTCCACATCCCAGAAGGGTTCGTGGTACCCACTCGAAGGCAATGCCCACACAAAGGTAACCATTTTGACTTTTATGCGTTTGGATGTTCTTAGATTCTTAAAAACGCTTTTAGATTTTGACTTCTTTAGGTTTTAGAGGTTTCTGAACCTCATACACACAGAACTCATTCACACTGGGCTTCTCTCACCCGTCATTATGTGAGGTTTATCCACACTGTTGGATGTAGTCATACTTTGTTCTTTTTTACTGCTGTGTAGTAGGCCACCATTATCACCCTGGAACCCATGGAATTTGCTGACGGGACATGAGAGGACAGGACTTGGGGTGGAGTTGCCAATCACCAGAGAGGGATTACACTGGGGGAGGAGTGGCTGTGAAGTGGGCAGAAGATGAAGATCGGGAGCTTGGTTTTGAACGTGGTAAATCTGAATTGCTTATAGACATGCACATGTTGGTGGTGAGTAGGACATTAAACTCAAGCAGTGAGGGGGAGGGCTAGTTAAGGAGATCATTACAACAGGGTGGGTAGCAGGCAATGGAGAGAGGACAGGAGATCCAGAGCTTGGGAAAAGGACTGGGAAGTAGCATGCATGAGCAAGGAGGACACCAACCTCCCCTCTGGGAGGGCTCCAGGAGTAGGAGGCATGTGCAAGGAAAACAGCCACCACCTGAGAGGACTCTGGGGGAAGCCACGTCCCCAGGGAAAAGCTACATCAGAGCAACAAGGGAAAGAGAATGTCTACAGGATTCTGACGGCACATGCCAGGACTGTTCCCCATGCTCTCTGAGCAAATCAGCTCCTCGGGCTTCTGCCCAACACAGAATGTAGCCTTGACCAAGTGTCAGGACACCCGAGCTCCAAACCCATCTCTGCTGCTAAAGTGATGTGTCACTTTGAGGAAGGCCCTGCCCTTCTCTGACCTCAGCTCTTGCCTCTATGAAAGGGACGAGAAGAGTGTGGAGAAAGTATGAGGGGTGCCCTCAGTTTGATTGTTTGTTTTTAGGTTTTATTTATGTATTTGACAGAGAGAGAGATCACAAATAGGCAGAGAGGCAGGGAGAGGGAGAGGGGGAAGCATGCTCCCCGCTGAGCAGGGAGCCCAATGCAGGACTCGATCCCAGGATGCTGAGATCATGACCTGAGCCGAAGGCAGAGGCTTAACCCACTGAGCCACCCAGGAGCCCATAAAGTCTTTTTTAAAAAGAGTTAGTATGAGCTTTGGAGTCAAGCAGACCTCATAGAGTAATTACTATGGTTTGTTCTCATTTGTGGTTTGGCCTGCCCAGCATTCACACCTTCTTCCGAGAACAATACCTGATTTTCTTTAAGGAAATTCCCCTACACACACACACACACACACACACACACACACACACACACACACACACTCACACTCTCTCTCTCTCTCTCTCTCTCTCTCAGCCCTTGATGTTCAGATGGAGCCGATGACCCACCTCCCAAACCCACACTTGGCCAATCAAAATCACAGAACTTGTTTTAGGATGTGCACATGACCTAACTAATGTCAACGCACAGCAACCCTGGGGCTTTGATTGAAACCACTGGGGAACCATGTTCCCTTTCACTGTTTGACTCAGCCAGTAGACCAGAAGCCTAAAGCAGCTCGAGGGCATCATGCTTCTTGCAATTTGGGTCGAATCATGAAGAGCTTTTCTGCTCTGCTATAAAGTTGGGGGCATCTCCAATTTTTTCACCGAAGTATCTATAAACAGCAGAGAACAAATTCAGTGGTTGTCCATTTAGAAGTGCTGAGCTCATGAACTCAACTGCAAAATTTCCCCAGCAACATCCATCGTGGCTTATGTACCTGCATGTGGTAATTTTTTTAAAGATTTTATTTATTTATTTGACACAGAGAGAGAGAGATCAGATCACAAGTAGGCAGAGAGGCAGACAGAGATTTAAAGATTTTATTTATTTATTTGACACAGAGAGAGAGAGATCAGATCACATCCCAGGACCCTGAGATCATGACCTGAGCCGAAGGCAGAGGCTTTAACCCACTGAGCCACCCAGGCGCCCTGCATGTGGTATTTTTAAAAAGGTTTATTTATTTATTTATTTTTTGAAGAGACAGAAAGAGCGAACCCGGGGGGGTGGGGGGAGGGCAGAGGGAGAGAATCTCTAGCAGACTCCACACGGAGCACAGAGCCCGATGTGGGGCTCAATCCCGCTATCCCAGGTCATGAGGTCATGACCTGAGCCGAAACCAAGAGCTGCACACTTAACCAACTAAGCCACCCAGGTGCCCAAGTGCACGTGTATTTTAATTATCTGTTCATACAGATACAAACAAAAGTATTTGTTTTAAGTGTGCGTGTGTGTGGCTTTCTGCCTCTCCTGGCTCACTGTCACCCATCTTAGGGCTACTGCTGCCCCAGTTTGAGAAATATGACTTTAAAAAGAGGCAGTGGAAAGATTTTTGTGGAGTAGTGTAACCTGATTTTAACTGTATGTTTAGAACACAACTCTAGGCCACAATACGCTTAATGTCCATAATTTCCAGGCTCAGGGTGATAGCAAATGTCCCTGCAATCGCATGTGAACCTTGACAAGAGGTTAAGACTGTGACCTCATTCTGGAATGTTCCAGGCACCTCACTCATTCGCTCACACTCAAGGCTTGTTCGTACAACAAGTCAACCTTTCCCAAGGACACCAGAGCCCTCGCTGCTCCCATCAAATTTTTATTTCCCCACGGGACCGCATGCTATGAGGAGATAGCTACATCCCTGTTAAATTGCTTTGATAAAGTTGATTATAGGCCATAGACTGCCGAGGTTTTGGAAGTTACATTAAGCCTTTGAACTAAAATTTGTCTTAGTATCAACCTAATCTTCAGGAGACTCCACCTCTGCTTTCTTGGGGTCACCCTGACATATGGGGACTCCTTACATTCTAGAGGAGTGACCCATAACTATGTAGGGGAGGGGTGGTCACAGACCCTTTTAAGAATCTGAAGGAAGGGCGCCTGGGTGGCTCAGTGGGTTAAAGCCTCTGCTTTCGGCTCAGGTCACGATCCCAGGGTCCTGGGATCAAGGCCCGAATTGGGCTCCCTGCTCAGCAGGGAGCCTGCTTCCTCCTCTCTCTCTGCCTGCCTCTCTGCCTACTTGTAATCTCTCTGTCAAATAAATAAATAAAATCTTAAAAAAAAAAAAAAGAATCTGAAGGAAAGCCCTGGACCCCTCTAGCCGGGAGAAAATACTTTTGCACCAAATGTTAGATACAATTTTGGGAGCACAGTAGACACTCCAAAAACCCCCTTCTGAGGCTAAGTTAAAACCCAGGGATGAGAACATTAAGAGGAGAAATCTTGGAAATTACCTGGCCCAGATGGCCCACTGAACAAGGGTAATAATAATTATCATGATTCCAATTGAGCCACCCAGGCACCCCTGAATGAGGTTTTTATATAGTGTGCACATTCTTTAAGACCTAGCTCACAATAAATGCAAATATCTCTCTCTTAAAAAAAAATAATTATGATGATTATAAGAGCAGTCATCTATTTAGGACTTACTGTGTACTAGGTCCTCTGCTGAGACCTTACATACATTGTGTCATTATATCCTCACAATAACACAGCCTGTTAGGTATTATTTCATCCCTACTTTACAGAAAAGGCAACTGAGGGTCCTGGAGTCTAAGTCACTGGCTGTGGGTAGGGAAGAACTCAGTGGCAAAAGTCAACTGACTCCCGGGTCCATGCTTATAACCACCATGCATCAGCACCCTTCATTCATAGTACTGGTCAGCCTCACTAGCAAGTCACAGGAGCCCACTGAAACTAGCTTAAGAACACAGGGGTTTTGTTACAAGGGAGGATATCAGGGTGTCACAGAATCCACAGGCAAGGAATTAGCTGGACTGCAGAAATCACCAGCAACTAGACGTTGGTTTGCCACAGGAACCAAAAGGATCCTCTGTTATAGATCCATTGTTTGTGTCCTCCCCAAAAATCATATGATGAAGCTCTAATCCCCAACATGACTGTACCTGGAGCTAGGGCCACTAAGAAGATGATGAAGGTTAAGTGAGACTGTGAGGGTCAGACCCTAATTTGATAGGGCTGATGCCCTTATAAGGAGAAGAGAAGGCACGTGTCTGCTAGGCAAGAAGAGAGCCCTCACCAGGAACAAAGCCCTGCCAGGAACTTGACCCTGGACTTCCAGCCTCCAAAACGATGAGAAAATAAATTTCTGTTGTTTAAGCCACCCAGTCTATAGTATTTTTTTTTTTATGAAAGCCCAACCTGACAAACAAAACACCATCTTCCTCTCTCTCTTTCTCCCCCTCTTCCCCACCCTTCTCCCAGCAAAGAGAGAAAGAGAAAAAGAAAAAGAAAATCAGCAAAAGGCAAACGTAGGAGCTGGGTTTCCTAGCATGAAGGCTAGGTCACCAGCCAGAGTTGGCCTCTCAGAACAGCACATACCCCAAATGAGTGAAACCCTAAAGTTGCAAAGGTCTCAAATCTAAATGCATGGAGCAGCCAGGCAGAGAACCAAAGTGAATGAAACAGGCTGGCTGTGCACGGAAGGGAGAATTGGGAACTGAGAGCCCCACACAAAAAGACGGCATCAGCTAGTCTTACCATGGAGATGTCAAGGCCAATGTTGGCAGATTGCACCCTTTTGTTTCCAAAAAAGAAACTCATGACCTGCATTTTCATGTGCAATCTCCAGATTTTTAAACATTGCACACTGGTACTGTCCAATTGAAACACATGCATGGAGGCAAGCTATTTCTAGACTGAAGGCAGCCAGTTTGTGGGCTGTGTACGAAGTACTCCTCATAGAATCCAGTTGGGAGAGAGGGAGGGCAGCAAAACCAGGATGTGCAATGGAGACAAGGGCCTGGGTTCAAACCCTACATCCAATACCCACTTGCTGTGTTTCTTAACTGGTCGCTTCCCCTCTCTGATCACTCTCAGCTAGTTATCTTTTAATCCTGCTGTTTGCAACATTTCGCAATACAAAGAATGCCACTGTAAATCATGTGGTACATGAGTTGCTTTGCACTGGGTTGGTGTATCTGGGCAGGTGTATCTGACGGGAGACTGCCAGGTGTCACAGGTTGGAGTTTTTGGAAAAGGCACTCTAAGATAGAGTCCAGGTTGCAAAGTGTTTGTTAGGAACATAGGTCCACACAAAACCTAGTACGTGACTGTTCACAGCAGCCTTATTTATAATAGTCAAAAATGTGGAAACGACCCAAATGTGCATCAGCTGATGAACCGGTAAGATGGGGCACAATCATCCAATAGAATCATATTTGACAATGAAAAGTAATGAGCTCCCGACACATGCTATAGTAGGAATAAACACTGGAAACAATATGCTAAATAAAGTAAGTCCAACACAAAAGACTGAATGATTCCATGTATCTGAAGTGTCCAGAATCTGCAACTCTTTAGAAATGAAAAGTAGACTCGTGCTTTCCTAGGGCTGCAAGCTTGGGGGAAAATGATGTGTGAATGCCAATGGGTATGAGGTTTCCTATGGAGTGATGAAAACCTTCTAAAATTGTGATTCACAATTCTGTGAATATGCTAAAAATGAACTGGATATTTTAAATAGGTAAATTATGTGGCTTGCTCATGGTATTTCAATAAAGGAATCCAAACAATATTGAAGGGAAGGAAGAAGAAGCAGTCTACACTGCAGGGCAGCCCAGCAAAGCCAGTCAACCAGGCAGAGAATGGCTGAGCCCAAACAGCCAAGCCTCCTACCCTGTCTTGCTGACAGGGATGCTGACTGTTCTGGAAGGCCATGACCTCGGGCAAGGGAGCTCTCTGCTGCTGTCAAAAGAGCAGAGAGCCGGAAGCCATCTGCTGACCGTACTCCCCACAGCGGGACGGCATGTCCTCCCTTGAAGGGGGGATCTGAAAAGCCCATCTCCACAAGCCCCTCACCAAGTCAAAAGACGATGAATTTTGACAACTATGGCCATACCTTGCCATTGTCACTATTATCATTGGTGTGGAAGAATTCCCTAACCACTGGCAAGATTTTTATATCTGGCAGGTGGAGTGCCAATGAACAACAGTAGGGGATACATTTTAGAAGGCCACACTGAGGAATACCCATTAACGCCACGTGAAAGACTTGTTATTTTCTCCGGGAAGGATCAGGAGCCCCGGCGAGGTTCTGTTGTTTTCCAAAGAGAGCTGACATGATGTACAGCTGTATTTTAGGATACTCACATCAGTGATGGTATATGAGGTGGATTGGAAGGGGGAGACCCAGAAGATAGGGAGACTAATTAATAGAGTATTGGAACCACCCCGCCATGGGGTAGGGAAGGTGGGTGGTTGCCTCAGAAAGGAAAGGAAGGGACAGAAGGAAGTTTTAGCACCTGTGGAGACTTATTAGACCAGAGTATAAAGGAGAAGGCAACTCTTTTTAGTTTGAGCCAAGGGGTGTTTGATGGATGTCCTGGCCCTATCCTGCCATGAGGCTGACCTTTTAAAAACGTCCCTCAACCATCTACACATCCCTCCATCCCCACTATCACCACCCTCACCTCTTTCTTGGATAACTCTACAGCCTTCTTACTGACCTCAGAACATCCATTCTGGCTTTCTGCAACTAGTCTCCTTAGAGCAGCCAGAGGGACCTTCTTAAGACTTAATTCAGGTCCTGTTCACTCCCGCATTCAAATTCCTCCAACTGCACCTCACTGTCTTCGGGACGGAGCACTAGGTCTCCAAGGCCCCTTATTAGCTGCCCCTGCCCACCTCTCCAGCCTCATTTCCTACCCCTCCCATTCCCTTCCTTGCTGAACTTCATTCTCTCAAAGTTCCATGTTCCCTTTTGCCTCTGGGTCTTCACACGTGTTGTTCCTCTGTGCTTCATACTCCATGGTCTCAAGCCTACTCCTACTTAAACTGTAGGTGTCCAGTTAGACGCTGCCTATTCCAGGAAGCCTTCCCTGACCACCAACCCTCAAGAATGGATGAGATGCCTGTGGCAGATTGTGCAAAAACGGCCCCAACAATTCCTCCATTTCCGTATGCGCCCACAATGCTCCCCCACAACATGAGGCGTAATGTTTCCCCACTCTTTGAGTCAGCTGCCTGCTGACTTGCTTTAGCCAATACAGAGTGACCTTCTGGGGCTTCAGATTCCAGACCTTAAGAGGCAACAAAGCCTCTTCTGCTGTCATTCAGGAGAGAGAGAGAGAGAGAGAGAGAGAGAGAGAGAGAGAGAGAGAGACACCATGGGGAGGAGAACCAAGATCCCAGACGATGAGTGAGAACCAATACCAAGAGAAGAATGGCTCAGCCACCCCAGCACATCCCCAGACAGTCCAACCATCCCTCTGAAGTACCATACATGTAACAGGCCATCTAGGATCCTCCTGTCCCAATCCAGATGCTCCAGTCAAGGCCACATGGAATAGCAACAAGCCTGCCTGAATTCCTAACCCATACAGTTGTGACTCGCACAGTGCTTGAAGCCACTGTGTTTGAGAATGCTTTGTTATGCGGCAATGGGTAACTGATAAGATGCCCTCCTCTTAGGTCCCACGGCACCTCCCCATTTCTTCGGTCATGGCATCTATTTTGTTACCTTCATGGTTGCTTGCTTACCCCCTCCACCATCCACATAGAGGTTAACATCAGGAAGAAAAGAGCTAAACTGTGTGTTGTTTGACACTACGTCTCCCAGGCCTGGCCATGGCAGATGCTGGTCAAGTATTTGCTGATACCACAATCAAGCAAGATAGGGATACTCTAAGCAAACCCATCACTTCCCTTAATAAAGCCAAGCCATGTCTCAAGGTGGCCAGGTAAGGGTGAATTTCCACCCGGCAAGAGGTGACTTGACCTCCATACCAGGCTTTCTCTCCTCCCTTCTCCCATATTTACCCAATTGCTGGCTCCTTTGGATAATCTAGACTTTTTTCTATGAAGGGAGCTTTGGCTGCCCTTAACTTTCAAAAATTTCAATGAACTCATGACCATTCATTCCATGTTAAATACATGTCTGGAAGTAAGCCAACCACCTGTATGAGTTTCCCAGGGCTATTATAACAAATGACCACAGATTTGGTGGCTTAGAACAATGTAAATTTATCCTCTTACCATTCTGAAGGCCAGAAATCCAAACCAGTCTCATGGTGCTCCACTCAAGGTGTCAGCGATTCTGGCTCTGTCTGGAGGCTCTAGGGAAGAGTCTTCTTCCTTGCCTTCCATAGCTCCTGGAGGCGGCTCTCAGCCCCTCCTTACATCCTCACAACCTCTTTCTTCCACCATAACATCCCAACTTCCTCCTCTGTACTCAGAGCTCCCTCTGCCTCCCCCTTTTTAAAGCCATCTGTAATTATGATTAGATTCACCTGGATAATGCAAGCTAATCTCCCCACCTCAAGATCCTGAACTCAATCACATCTGCAGGGTCCCTTTTGCCATATAAAGTGATAATCACAGGTTCTGGGGATTCATGTGAGCATCTCAGGGGGTCATTATTCAGCATCCCATGGCATTAACTCACTCACTGTTCATGAGGTACAGCATGAGGTAGTTCTGTAAAGTTCTCCACTTTACAGGTGAGGAAGCAGACTCAGAAAAGTAAATTGACTGCTCTATGTCACACAGATAAAGAATGGCCAGGCCACTGGGTCTGGGATAAAGTTCTGTTTGACTCCTGACCACTCTGCTGGGCTGTCCTTGTATTGTGGCTGATTACATGGGTGGACAGCAGTAGTTAGGGAGAGATCCTTTAGAAGCAGGTGAAACACAGGGAACTCTGCCTACAAGGTCCAACCACTCTTTACATAAAAGGTTTGCTAATTTTCTTTGGGGTCACCATGGAGGACTACGGTGGTGTTTCACTAAAGAAACCAAATGGGAAAGGCTGCCATCTGGGAATATGTTGAGTTGGAGGTGACATTGCTGAGCTCTCAGTATAACTGGGATTGCTTGAAACATCTGGGAAGCCAGGTCTCCACTCTTATGCCTATAAACCATGCATATGTGGCAGAAGAATTAGGTCTTATCTTCCTAAGGGCTTCTGGAACCCATTCTTCGCCCAGGCCTACAGCTTAGTCATGAGGGAAAGCAAGGACAGATTTGCCCCAGCACAAGGGGATCTGATGGTAAGGAGTTCAAGGCAGCCAGTGCCTGCAGGACAGGCCACTCTCCCCCTACCTCTTGGGGAATCCTACATCCCCAGAAGTGCCCCTCAGACCTTCACCAACACCCAAACCTCAAAGCCTGGAGGATCCTTAAAGGTAAGGATTACATGCATTATCCTTTCATATCTGCACCTCAGAACCCAGCACATCTCTGGGCTCATATTCAGTAATTACGTAATTTGTATATAACCTAGAAAGAGAGGAAAGAGAATAGACTGGATATAAAGGGGTGGGGGGGGAAATGGCCATTTGGTACCAACTGTGCAGTCTTGGGCAAGTTACTTAACCTTCCAAAGCATCTTTCTTCCTCATCTGTAAAATGGGCATAATGACGTTCTGATTGCTAACATTTACTGAATACTTACCATGTGTCAAACACAGGTCCAAACACAGTATCTCATTTAATCCTTATAGTCTACAAAGTATATAGCTACTCCTAGCTATCTGTACTTTGTTTTTGTTGCTTATATTTATGCCCCAAACTCACTGTAATTTTGTTTTGATCTTTGCAGTTCAGTTATTTAAAAAAAAAAAAATTCACAGATGAGAGACACCTGTGTGGTTCCCTCAGTTAAGTGCCCAACTTTTGATTTTGGCTCAGGTCATGATCTCAGGGCTCAGATTAATTACCAGCTAACGATTACCCCTTTATTTATTATTTGTTAAATAATATAATGAACATCTACGAACTCACCACCCAAATCAAGAACCTAAATGTTAGCAGTCAGTTCATCTAACCATATGCTCCTTCCCATCCCAACCCATTTCCTGCTTTTCTCTTAAAGATAACCATGATACGAAATGTTGGATTAATCACCCCATTGATTTTTTCTTTTACTTTTTCATACATATAATTATTTAGCTTTGCTTTTCTTTAGCTTTCTAATTTCTAGGGCTTTTAATTATAGGCTCTCCCTTCTTCGGATATGGTTGAATTTTGTAAGTTCATCCAGTCCACCTTGTCGCATGGGCTCTTCAGTGTATAAGGGCTCCCACTGAGGGTGTGGGCGGGGGCTGGAATGCAGTCTGCAGCCCCTCTGGCCTTTTTCTGATCAGCAAAAGGTGGCATTCCCCTGGCAAGCCAAGCACGTGTGAGGCTGCAGCCACCTGAAGGGGGCATCTTTTTCTAAATTGAACAAAGACACTATTGAGGCGAACTGGGGCTCTGGGTTCACCTTCCTTAGATGGTCAGCAATACCTCTCAGCCACTCCATGTTCAAGGTCAAGGTCGAGCACATGGAGGTCACAGACAGGAAATCACCCACAGTGACAGCCTCGGGAGACAGCTGGTGTCATAAGACTCACCATTCCCACTAGAAGCTCGTTGGCCTCACTCCACCTGTCCATCTCTAACCCATCAGGAGGGATTTCCTAATCAGGTTCCAGGGGCTTTAAGATTTATGTCAAGAGGCCTCGATTTATTGAATTAATGCTGCTGAGCAGAACTGTAGCTGTTAAACAGTGTGGAGATCTGGATTTTACAGCAATGTAACTAATAAGGCTATTAACACAAACTGGGCCTGCCGCTGGCATTGATAACACCATAAATCTCTCTTCCCACTGGAAGTATTTATGGGATGGCATGCACTCAGAGTCCACTGCCTTTTCCGCGCTCCGCTCTCAAGGCTCGACGAGGAGGAGGTGTGGCCCAGTAATGGGACTGGTCTGGAGGAAGGAGGGAGAGAACGGAGTCTGACTCTCAGCTTCCATCCCTTCTGGCAACTGGACCTGCCAGCCCTTGGCATAGGCAGACTGTTCTACATTATTACTTAAGTACTTATGGCCCATTGGTGGAGCACTGAGAACGTGCCAAGCCCTTTGCAAATGTAGTGTCCATGAATCCCCCAGCATCTTCTCAGGAGTGAAAACATTTTAGCTTTTGTGCTTGTAGATGTGGACGTGTTCTCCCACTGAACTGAAGTTCACTCTTACGCCCCCCCCAAACCCTCCGAGGCAGAACATCTAATCTTGTCACTTCCAGAGAAACATTTTTATTTCTCTTATCAATTTCAGGTTTTCTCAGATTTTAGATTTTTCTCATTCTGTTCTTCTCGCTGGGGAAGATGCCAGGTCCCAAGGGCTGTGCAAACGTCCCCAGGCCATCAGGGGGCAGGGGTGTCTGAGTCTGTATTTTCATCTGTCCATGTCCTCTAGGGCATCTCCTGAGATGTAACCCATGCCACGGTGTCACCTTCCACACCAGCTGACCCCTAGGATGGGACACCCACAGAATCCAACACTAAAAGTGGGGTCCTGCTCCCTAACACCCCTCCAGAGCTTCACCCTGGGGGAGGCACTGCTCAGAGTCCCATATGCATGTCAGTGTTTACCTCTCCTCCCTTCCTCTAGTCTGGGGTCCCTAGGAAATCTTCCCAAACTTCTGCTTCTGTCAAGACCTTAGCCTTCTGGACTTCCAAAGCTACAGGTGTCACTGTATTCCTTTTTTCCCCTTAGGACAGTGGAGGCTAAGGCCTGATCTAAACAAAGTTGAGGATAAAAGGTGAGCTTGAATATTTCAGGGACCAAAAAGCCCCCACAAAGATGGAAGCTTCACTCCTCATCCACACCCACATCATCACATTCAACCTCACAGCAGCCCTACTGAAGACACAGTCCTCCCCTTTGTACAATGGAACAAAGGGTCTAGAAAACTCAATGCAATGGCTTCTCCAGAAAAAAAAAAGTGAAACTGACAAGTTGCAGAATGAGAAGTTTGGATTCAAGGCTGTCTGGGTTTCCAGGGGATAACTAACCTCTCTTCTGGGAGCGGACACTAGTTTGTTTTTTGTTCTGTTTTGTTTTGTTTTTCTGTCTACCCAAACAGTGGCAAGAATGACTCCAGTACAGATCTGTCCAGAGTTTGAGACTGTCTCCTGGGGGCTAGGCCATGCATGAGGACATGTGTCACAGACAATGCTCGGCTATGCACCCTGCCAGGCACCTTCTGTTGAAGAGGAATTCACAAGATCCACTCTTCTGATGTTTCTTAGCTCTCCTCTCTCACCCCTTCCTCCTTCTTTGGCCCCCATTGTTTTATTCAAAATAGTGTGAGCCCCTACTATGTATTAGGCTCTGTTCTAGAAACTGTGGAGAGAGCCAGAAGCAAGCCAGACCCCTCTCCCCCTCAAAATCTTAGTGCCTCGGCATCACCAAGGTGAAAACTGTTAGTTCCCAGAGGGCAAGGTCTATGTTGGCACACCAGGGGCCACACAGGTCCCGGCACAGAGTTAAGTTATCAGTAAGCTGACAAAGGGTTTTCAGTTCCCATCAACTGCACCACCTAGATTTCTCAAAGATTTGGGCAGTTCAGTATTCCCCAGACTCCCAGCAGTACAGAGACATCAAGAGTGGTCACGAACAAGCTTCAGGGATGGCTGATGTAAAAGGAAACAGTCAATGAGAATTCATCCAGATTCGGACAGGAACCCAGACCTGAGCCACTGCTAGGGAAGGAGAAAGGGCCTTCTATGTTCTGAGAGCATACTACCTGGGCCAGGCCCTGACCTAGGCACTTAACCTAGGTTTTGAATCTTACAAGAGACCATGAGACGGGCACTCTTGCCAACCCTACAAACCATTTCTCATCTGTAAAAGAGGGATCTGTTACTGCTCAGTGTCCTGTGGACGAGGCGTGTCCACCTCCCACGGGTGTTGAATTAATCTTCACAAATCAAACTAGGGTAGAATCCTGAGCCAAACTGCATCCAGGGAATGTGGCCCCAAGTGCAGCAGGCACGCGGTTGGCTGGTTTGTTTTTTTCCTTTTCTCAAATATCTGTTTTGTTCAAATAATAGGCCATTTTTCTTTCTTCTTAGTCAATACACATACATAGTGTGAAACTGAAAAAAATGCAAATAAGCAAGACACAGAAGAGACAAGAAAGCCACCTTTAATCTCGTCACTAAGAAATATGCACCCTCACTACTCTGGTATTTACTTCCCAGGTGCTATACACACATATGTACATATACACACACTTACACACACAACACACACACACGTGTGGTACATGGCACATATGTCACATGTACGCATCATATACATATATGCATAACATGGACATGTGTTCGTATACAAATGCTAACATTCATATTCACGTATATCTTCTGTGTGTGTCCATGTCATATACATGCCATATGCATGTGTCCAACATACCTCATGTGCATACATGTGTGTATGCCATATACATATATATCGGCTATAACTCACACACACTTCATATATTTGTACATATTCTTTCAATACATAATTTCTTAATTGTGATCTTGCCATCCTAAAATTTTCTCATTTCACTCAAAAATACATCACGAGGGATGCCGGGGTGGCTAAGTGGGTTAAGCCTCTGTCTTCGGCTCGGGTCATGATCCCAGGGTCCTGGGATAGAGTCCCGCATTGGGCTCCTTGCTCGGCGGGGAGCCTGCTTCCCTCTCTGCCTCTGTCTGCCGCTCTGCCTGCTTGTGCTCTCTCTCTCTCTCTGACAAATAAATAAATAAAATCTTTAAAAAAAATACATCATGTATTTCATGAACCTTAAATATTCTTCTAGAACATTGTCTTGAAGGCTCCAACAAAAGCCGTTGTATGTGTATGCCACGTTTTGTTTACCTAGTCCTAACTCTTGATTGTTAACCATTTAGCTAATTCGGTATTAAAAAAATGCTGCTGTGAACATCTTCAGAGCTGTATCTTCAAGTGTATTTGTGATCATTTCCTTAGGATAGATTCCCATAAGTGAAATGTCACTGTTGGGGGCTTTGCCTATATATATATATATATATATATACACACATACATACATACATATATGTATATATGGGTTTTGATGCATTTTATCAATTTCATTTCTATAAAATTTGTGTGAATTTACCCTCCCCCATGGCTATATAGGACTGCCCACTTCTTCACATTTGTACCTTTACTGGGTGCTGTCATTTTTACATTATCTTTCAATTTGAGAGATGACAGATGATGTTTCAAGGGTAGTTGAATTTGCAATTTGTATTATAAGTGAGGTTAAATCAATCACCTATTGAGTAACTGCTCTGAGATCAGCAAAGAGAAGGGGAGTTGGGAGAAGTGGTGAGTAACACCTAGAAAGTCATTTGTCAATACAAGGACCACAGAGTGGGAGACAACAAGCCAAGAGGCAGCATGAGTGGATGCAGAACTAAGTGCTAGAGGAGGTCAGGGTGGAGTTCAGGAGGGAAGGGCTCAGTGTCTGTCCTGGAGCTGGAAGGGAGACCATGAGGAGGAGGAGGAGGACCAAGGGAAGGGAGGGGGAACAGAGGGGAAGGGGAGGCGGAGATGAGGGGAGAGGGCGCGGGAGGGAGGGAGAGGGGGAGTGATTGGACCCCTGAACAAGACAGGTACCCCTCACATGCTCTGTTCCTTTCAATTCCCCAAATGCTCCCAATCCTCTCACCTCCCAGCCTTTGCTCATGCTGGTGCCTCTCCTCCTGGCTTTCACTATGCTAAGTGCTCCTCCTCACCTCTCAGGCTACACCTTAAGAGACTCTTCCTCAGGAGAAGCATCTCAGCCCCAAGCAAGCTCCTGTCCCCTATTATATGCCCTCCCCGTGCCCTGGGCTTGTTCTTTAAAAACAGGAATTGCAGCGGTGGGGCGCCTGGGTGGCTCAGTCCCTGAAGCGTCTGCCTTCGGCTCAGGTCATGATCCTGGGGTCCTGGGGTAGAGCCCCCCTTTGGGCTCCCTGCTCAGTGGGGAGTCTGCTTCTCCCTCTCCCTCTGCCCCTCCCCCCTCCCCCCGCTCATGCTTGCTCTGTCTCAAGTAAATAAATAAAATCTTTTAAAAATATGTGTGTGTTGTAATGGTAACTAACTGTGTGTGTAATTACTCATGTGACGTCCCAGGGCCGTAAATGCTGCACTCCAAGCGCTGAGCCTGGACTGTCTGGCTTGCTCCCCTCCAGGTTCCTGAGACCTAACATGGGATCTGGTACGTGACAAGTTTGCTTCTCTTCAGTTCTTGTCCCTCGGCCCTACGCCCACCCTTCAGAATTCAACCCTCTGCTGATGCTGCGCCTGGAAACTTTTCTCCTTTGCCAGCTAGATCTCTTCCTCGGTTCCAGCAGCGGTGGGGAGATAAGAAGGCTGGAGGAGGGGGAAAGGACTGGCTCCTTCCTCCTGGTGTCCCATCCCTTTAAGCACCTCCCAAGCCCAGCAATACCTCCCAAGCCCCTCACCCCACCCCCACCCCCACCCCACTTTGGCAAGTGTTCTAGCCTCCAGTTGCTTTTAGCACTCCCCAAATCAGCCTACGGGTGGCCTTTCACAAGCACCAGCCTCAACCAGGAATGACCCCTCAGCAGAGGTCTAAGCCCCAGATGCACGGGCTTCTCCTCCCAGTTTCTACGTGTTTTTTTTTTGTTTTCTTGGGTTTTTAAATTTTTTTTTTTTAATTCCAGTTACTTAACATACAGTGTAATATTAGTTTCAGGTGTACAACTTAGTGATCCAATACTTAACATATAACACCTGGTGCTCATCCAGCTTCTAGGTTTTTTTTTTCTTTTTTATGATTGATTGATTGAGAGACAGAGAGAGAGAGAGAGAGAGAGAGCAAGTGAGCGAGCAAGCCAAGGGGGGTGGTGGGTAGAGACAGAATCTCAAGCAGGCTCCAAGCTGAGCAGGGAGCCTGACATACGGCTCCATCCCATGACCCTGAGATCATGACAGGAGCCGAGAGTCGGACGCTTAGCCAACTGAGCCACCTCCCCCAGCTTCTAGGTTTTGATAAGCACACACACCTCCCTTTATTCCCCCACTAGAGGGGCAGTAGCCGCTTCCCTCGTCATTGCACCTGGACTATCTCATAGTTCTGCTGTTGCTTTCATCCTTCACAAGCTGTCCACCCAATTCCTTATATTAAACTCTATTAGAACACCTAATGTGACTTCCATTTTCTTAATGATATAGTAGACATTCAGTTAAAATTCACTGAAGTCAGGGGCCATTCCGTGGTTAGCAAATGCCACGAACAAATCAGATCAACACTGCATGACTGAGCACCTACTATGCGCCTGGTATTGTGTGGGGTCCTGGAGGCTCAGAGATGAAATGGAAACAGAATGAACCAAAAGTGCCCAAGGCACATTCAGCTAGACAGTTAGAACTCCCTTCCTCCCACCCCCACCCCACCATCAGAAGCCTCTTTAAGGGGAGCAACTGAAGCCAAAAATCTCTCTTGCTCTGTACCTTGCGGAGCTTTTCAGTGGATCTCTACTGGCATATTGGGGAGAATTCTTCATTGTGCAGGATTAGCCTGGCAAGAAGTTTAGCTTCTTTGGCCCTCTCAAGTAGATGCTAATACCCCCCTCCAGTCACCGTCTGTCAAAAGTGCCCCCACACATTAAAAAAAGTACCTTTCGCAGTGTCCACCCTCGCTGACCACTACAAGGTCACCCACTGAGGAGGTACCCCCAGGGGATGACGGATTTGCTAATTATTTCTGACATTATCAGCCCCAAAGGAGAAAGCTTTAATAAATGTGGAAGATGGCGTAGTTCTGCGTGAGATCTGCAAATTAACCGAGACACGCAACAGAATGAAGTCCAACAGAGGGCGTGATGGGGCAGCAGACTGGTAAGGGTGGTGGGTACACAGGAGAAAGGCAGCCGGGAACCTAATGAGCCAGGACTGCTCGGGTCCGAGCTGCTCTGCGCCCAGCTGCCTCCCGACTCAAGACACGCTGAAAATGAATTCATCAGGAAGCCCTCACATCATCCCCTTATTAGCAATGGGTCCTGAGTAGGCAATTAGAAGCAGAAAAATGGAGGTAGGGCATGGAAGAAGAGAGAGAGATGGGGGGTGGCAGTTGACTGCGGGTCCCCCACACATCCAGTGCTGTCCAAGATGGGGTATTTTTGAAAGAACTGAGATTTCCTTCACTTCCTCCCACCCCCTTCCTTCTGTTCCACCCACTGGTGACTCGTGGAGCACTAGTTCCCAACAAGGTAGGTGGGCACAGTCTAATGTATAGAATCTGATAATGAACTTGTGGTCAAACTAGCCCCACTGTGGTTGAAAACAGTTTTAAAAATATGAAAGTCTGATGATTTTTCTCCCCATTTTTCTTCTATTCCTTTCTTCAATCCTTGAAATAAATATTAATTAAAGTAGATTCGAGTTGTCTCTAATAACAACATTCTCTGGCACATATATTCCAATGTCCCATCTCACGTGGGAGAGAAAAAATACAGAGTTCCAGGTATGACGTGCAACCCCAACCAGTCTCATCTTCCCAACCCAATTATAAATGGTATTTGTCCCAATTTACTTCCTGTATCCTTCACACCCCACCCCCATCAAAAAAAATGTCTTGACTTTTGAGATCAGCATAGCATAGTACGATAATGGACAGTGGAGTCAGAACTGAATTTAAATCCTTTCCTAGACAGGACTGTAGCTTTAGGATCAATAGCAAGTTACTAACCACTCTGAGCCCCACTTTTCCTCCCCATTGGATACAGCCATTGACTTATCAGCCTCTGGGCCCTGGATGCTGCTGAGAAATGAGGACCCTACTATCCGTACTGCCAATCTCACAGGATTACAGTGGGGAGCTATGGAGATGAAAGCAACAAAGGTTCTTTGTAACATTAAATCATTACACGCACAGATACTCTAAGGTCTTAGTTATTTGCAAATGGCTTGTGCATTCCATTGATTACCTATGTCTACCTGCCTGGTCTACTTCTCAATGGACCCCACAGGGGAGATCTGGCCAGAGCAGGTGAGTGGCAGGCCCTCTTGACTGCCTACCCAACAACCACCCACCTTTTCCCTCTTCCCAGGAACACTCCGATTTTATTCACTCTCCTAACAGCTAAGTGCTTGAAGATAGACTGTACCCCTCTCGGATCCAAAGGAGGGTTGTCTTGACTGATCAAAACCAACCAACCACAGTAATTCCATTGCCCCTTCAGTGACTGGTTGGAGCAAGGACATGTGACATGATTCCCACCAGTGGACATGACAAGAAATCTGCGGGGGGCTCTGGGAAAAGCACTCCTTGCTCTTACAAAGTCAATGCCTTTGAGAATGTTGATGTTTTGATGAGTGGAGCTGTGGCAGCCATCTCTGAGCTCTAAGGGAAAAGTATAAGGGCAAAAGCTAGCCACTGAGAATTTTGAGGGCCTTGAGGTCTTTGATCCTTGAAATTGACTCTAGAACTGCCCTGTCTAGAGATCTCTTGATATGTAGGATAATTCTGGTGATCATACAACCTTGTCTTCATCGGCTTGGGCTGATATCATAAACTGTCATAGACTGAGTGGCTTAAACAGTAAAAATTCATTTATCACAGTTCTGGAGGGTGGAAGTCTGAGATCAGAATGCCAACGTGGTCAGATTCTGGTGAGAAACATCTTCTGCCAGGAAGACTGACTTCTCCAGAAAACTGACTTCTCCTTGTATCCTCACCTGGGCTAGCTAGCTCTTTGACCTCTCCTTATAAAGCGGCACTAATCCCATTCATAAAGGCTCCACTGTCAAGACCTTATTACTTCCTCAAAGCCCTACCTCCAAATACCATCACATTACACTGGGGATAAAATTTCAACCTATCAGTTGGTTGGGTGGAGGTTCGGTGACACAAACATTCCATTAATAACAATCCTGGTTTTCCTGGAACTATTCCACTTTGCATTTGTGCCAGTGCCTGCTTCAGCATTTGTACGGAACAATAGTTTCCTGGCTTGAATGATAAATGATATGGTCTCCCTACTCATAATAAATATCCTTATTACTTAAGTCACTTTGAGTTACGTTTATTCTATTCAGTCAAAACATCCTAATTAATACAGGGCTAAAGAGAGGTACAAAGGACGGTGTGTACCTAAGCGTGCAGATTTTTTTAAAGATTTTATTTATTTATTTGACACAGAGATCACAAGTAGGCAGAGAGGCAGGCAGAGAGAGAGGAGGAAGCAGCTCCCTGCTGAGCAGGGAACCCAATGCAGGGTTCCATCCCAGGACCCCGAGACCGTGACCTGAACCGAAGGCAGAGGCTTTAACCCACCGAACCACCCAGGCGGCCCCCTACGTGTGCACATTTACGCAGGCACACGAGCCTGTGCAGGACTATGCTAAAGCTCAGAATGGATGTTTTATAGTAACCTCTACCTAGAATTTTCCATGCTTTCTCTTCTTCCCTCCTTAGTAAACATCATTATTGTGGAAACAAAAAGGACATGAGAGAGAAACAGTAACATTATAATCTGAGAATTCACCTTCTCCCAAATGTGTCGTGAATCTTTAAGGCAGAGCGATGTGTGCATCCCTTCTCCCCACACGCTATATTTTCACTATTGTCTCAAACAGCAAACTCAGATCTGTCTCGGTGCATGTAGCTCTTTAACTTCCCCCAAAGTGATAAATCCATTGTCAGATAATGCATCTACCAGTCCTTGTTCTCTCTCTCCCCTTCATGTGTCCTTCCCCAGTTACTCCATTAATGGCTTCAATTTGCCAGTTGGCCCTCTCCCCTTACTCTGTGATCGGCAGGGTGGGGCTGACTTAGCCACTGTCACAGAGAAAGCTGAGCACTCTGCTGATGTGGTGTGCCGAACAAGTGCCCCATTAGTTTTTCTATCATCCGGTGTGCCTCATCCATTAGTCTGGCTGATTTGACACAAGGTTTCAAGGTAAACCTGGCAGGCAGACACTCGGCCTTAAGACAAAAGCGAGTTAGAACACTCAGTGCCTGCCCAGCCTGGAAATGGCTCTTGTAGATAATCTCTCTCTCCCTCCCTCTCTCTCTCTCCCTCTCCCTGCGTCACCTGATGCAAATCCAAATGTCTGAATTCAGCCTCTAACCACCCAAAGTCAGGAGCATCTGGACTTGGAGATTTGGAATCAAGAAACTTGGAAGACACTCACAGCTGCTGCTATCACTCTCTCCAAATCAATGAAACAGGTACTCCTCTATTCTGACGGCAGGAATATAAAAAGGCACAACATTTTGAAAGGGCAATATGAGAGTTTGTATCAAAGGTCTTAAGAGTGTTCGTGTGCTTCAATTCAACAGTCCAATTTCTGTGAATTTATTCTGAAGAAATAAGGGGACAAATACATTGTGCACAACAATGTTCATCACATCATTGTAATAGAAAAGATTAGTGCTCACTGGCAGGGGATTGATGAAATAACTTACGATACATCCATGCAGTGCGACATGGCACGTTATTCAAACAAGTCCTGGTCAGTTTCACAGGTGAGAAGATAAACTGACACACCATTCTGGAGGATAACCTGGCAATATGCATCAGAAGCCTTAAAAATGTTCATACCACTTGAAATAGTCACTAATGCTGTTCACGTTTCTAGCTTTCTACCCTCCAGACATGGAGGAGGACTGAACTTCATGGTCTTCTAGTTATCATCTACCGAATCATGATCCATGTGACTGGTTCTGGCTAATGAACTGTAAAAACAAAAAAATGACAAGTACTGAATTGTCAGTGTAACACCCAGGGAACTCTTCTTCCCTGGTGACCATCAATGTCTGAAATTGGTCCCAGAGTAAGAAGATGCAAGTATAACTTAGCTAGATACACACGCCTTTGTTGTAAGATTTTTAGAGTTGTTTGTTACTCTGCATATCCTACCTGTGCTGACTGATACCTCCTTTGACCTAGCATGCCTATCTCTTGAATTATAAGGAACATAAGCACTTGCACACATAGATATACATGTTGGAGGATATTTTGTACACAAGATACACGTTAAGGATAGTAATCACAAAATTGCTTTAAATACACACATACAAAAACACACAGAAGTCCTACGGCACATCCCCAGAGCCAATATAGCTAGGTCAGAAGGTATGGCGACATCACCCATACACTACAATATTTCCTAAGAAGACCTGGGCCCTGAAGTAGAACCAAGTCACCATTCCAGCTTCTTCCCTTCCTTCCTCATGTGTTTCCCGTCAGAGCCCCGAGTCCACTCAGCTTACTTCATTAAGGTTTTCCTAGTCCATCAAAGATGTTCTAGTAATATGAACCTCAATCTGTTTTCTCCCAAGAACCCATGAGTTTCCCTATGCAAATTTATCTAATTCCTCCACATAAGCCATCAAGGTCCACAAAACAATGAATATAGGGAGAAAAGACTTTATCCCAAAACATACCTGCTATGTGTTCTTCCCTGGAGCAATGAGTCTTTACTTGCTTTGCTTCTACATCACACATTCAAACAAAGTCTCCACCTCTACAGATAAAAGCAGCTGGAAATGTAGCAATTTCTCTCAACATTGAGGAAAAGAGTTTTTAATTTTACCAATTAATCACACCATTAGTATTAGGAATTATGTTGACCATGTGGACAGTGATGAGAAATAAGGATGAAGTAGAGAGATGTGACAGGTTTCACCACCCTGATTAGAATTTGCCTTGGGGTCTTCAAGAGGCCCCTTTCAGTCAACAGGTCTTTAAAATTTAATGGCCCTACTGGGTATGGGTATGCCTTCTGAGCTTTAGGAAGTAGTTGGGGAAGAGAATAAGCAGAGTGAAAAGTCCCTATGGCTCCCAAAGGGATGGTTTCTTGGCTACTAGAAGACCTTATAAAGTTGCTGGTAGTGGCAATTATGGCAGTGGTGGTAGTATGGGTGGTGGGTGTGACAGCAGTGGTGGTAATGGGTAAACATGGTAAAACTTACTCATCAACCCAATCCTGACCTCTCAATTCACAAGGCTGAATTAATGTGACAGTGATGGGGCATTAATATTTACTAGGATTTAATATTTTATAGCCATTCTCTCACTCTAGAAATGGATTGAAAACAGAGAGGTCAGCTGTCATCAGGGAAAACAAACAACTCAAAAGCAAAGAGAGAGAAGGGAAGCAATAGGGGAGGGGTGAGGCAATGAGTAGAGAGCGGGGGGAACAACAAATCCCCACATGAGGGTTGAGGATCTCGGGGCACCTGCCATCACAGGCTCTAAGCCTGTGAGACAAAAGTATTCTGTGAGACAGAAGTATTACCAGAACATCTGGTCAACCACTCTTCCCCTATTTGTCATCTTTCTAGAATATTCTGCCTCTGTTAGTTTAACTATCTCTCCTCCCACATGGGATAAGAAAGAAAGGAAATATCCCCTTTCATACCTGGAAGCCCAACAGGCAGACTTCAGGCAGAAAATCAAGTTGGGTCAAGACTAAGACCCAAATTAGTCATTGGCTGCTCTTGGGATACCTCCTCTCTGGGAATAGGTGAACCCAACTAAGGATCACAGTTTTCTCCAAAGTATATTCAGAGACATGGTCTGCAAGCTGGCCTGGTAGCTCTGTGAGGGCAGGGACCAGGTCTATCTTGATCACCCATGTTCCCCAAGAGCTAAAAAAGTGCTGCGATATGGTCAGAGCTCAATAATTTTTGTTGGATCAACAAATGAATGGATAGTCCTATGAGATGTTATACTTAAAAGTTTCTACAGTTGAGTAATTGAGGGAAGGATGCAGATCCTAGCCTGTTCTTGGAGAATTACAATGTAATATCCAAAAAGCCTCTGTCTAACTCTGTTTATCACAGAAGATTTCGAATTTATTTGAACATATGTTACATCCCACCTTTTTTTGAAATCACTTAACTCTATTTCTATGGGACATGCTTTGGAACATGCCAATATGTGGCATTTCACTGTAATGCAAAGAGCATGAAATCTGGAGTCATCCCAAACCAAGGTTCAAATCTCAACTTTACCACTTTCTCCAGCTGGGTTGCCTTGGACAAACTGCTTCATCTCTCTGAGCCTTGGTGTCTTCATTTGTGAAATGTGAAATGTCGTAGCATCTCCTCTATGTACCTCATGGGGGCTGTTTTAAGAGCCAAATGAGATACTACACGTGGAGAGTAAACTGCTTGTACCTCATGGTTGTTGCAGTTTCTAAAAGCAAGAATCATGTCAAGTTGACATTGCCCAAAGCAATTTCCATTTCAGCTGCAGATTCTGCTAAAAGATGTGCCAAAGTCTGATCTCTGGAAGCTGCTTGGGCCTTGAAGATAAATTTCTAGGTACAGGTGAATTTTACTATCTTAGAAAATTAATATTAGAGCTTCTTAAAGGCCACTTGAAACATTGTAGTAGACACTGGTCATTCACAGTATCTTTATCCCTTGGCACCTCCCACTACTTGAAGGTTGGAAAACCAAATACTAAATTTCCAGATGCCCTTGAAGCTAGGAGAGATAGGCCTATGAAATATAAGCAGAAATATTTAATGAGGCTTCTGGGAAAGGCTTTGATTTCCTGATTTAATACTGAGTCAGAGAAAACTAGCACTGCCATCTGCCCACTCCCTTCTTGAATTGAGTGCAGATGTGAAGGCTGGAACAGCAACAGCCATCTTGTAACCTTGAGGGAAAATACAAGAAAATTACAAAGGCATCATTCTAAAATTATTGAGCCAATGCACCAGAGCCAAAACCACCTTTCCTCAACTTCATGTTATTAAAAAAAATTAAATCACTGTAGTCAGGTTTATGCTACCTGCAGCTGAATAAAATCCTGATAAAGTTGGGGGGAAAGGGTTTGATTGGGACTTTATCTTTAAAATCAAACTTAACATTATGAAAATATGTTTTTATCTCATATTATAACAAACTGAAGTTGTAATTAAGCTGCTTTTTTCCATGTACTCATTCTCAAAACCAAGTATGTATTATTGTTTTATTCGGTACAGAGCATAATTCTTCTAGCCACTTTACACCCCAGCATAACATGGAGATGCTTCACCTCATGTTGTATTTTCACAGCAAGTTTGTGAAGATGAGTTACATCAATTTTCCCAGAAATCTCTTTTAATCCTCTGCTCTTCCTCTCCCTCCCCTTTGAAGCTCCCATTCTGGGGTCCTCCTTGGAGATTTCAGTCTTTTTTAATTGCCTAACTTGACCAGGTGCTCAGCTGTCAAGGGCTTTGCATGAGATGGGAGCAGCTCACCAGGCATCACCATCATCAGCTTCATGAAATCCCACATTATACCCAGGATTTGCAGTTTTAAAATAAGGAATAGCATGGAGGACATTAGGAGAAGGAAGGGAAAAATGAAGGGGATGGAAATCATAGGGGGAGATAAACCATTAAAGACTATGGACTCCGGGAAACAAACTGAGGGTTTCAGAGGGGAGGGGGGTGGGGGAATGGGTGAGCCTGGTGATGGGTATCAAGGAGGGCACGTAGTGCATGGAGCACTTGGTGTTATATGCAAACAATGAATCTCAGAACACTATATCAAAAACTAATGATGTACTGCATGGTGACTAACATAACATAGTAAACTTTTTAAAAAAAAAACTACAAAAAAAAAAGATTCACAGTGTTACTTTGCAGCCAGTTTGCATTATATTTTCTTAACACCACTGGATGTTTACAACATCAGATCACTGGGGCAGAGGCTGACTGAGACACTGACTAGAGAGTGGGGATAGATTAGCACTGAGTGAAAATTTCTGTATGGAGACCGATGTTTTAAGAAGACAATCCACTGGAGAATATTTTCAGGCACTGATGGCATTCAAATATCTACAGTTGATCCCCACATTGATACAGCCATAAAGGCAATAGACTGGGAGTCAGAAAACCCATGCTCCAGTTTCACCTCCGTCCCAATCTGCTGTGTAACATTGGGCAAGTCATCTGTCCTCACTGGGACTCTGTTCCCTCAATGGTAAAATGGCAGAACTGTATACGTTCCAAGGTCCTTCAACTTCTAAAATGTCCATCATCCTTGAAACAATTGACAATGGGTAGGGAGGGGGAAGCAAGCTTGAGTCCAAAAGCTAAGGCGGGAAAGGGTGACTGAAAACCCTGGACGAGGTCCTTTGCTCAATCTGACTCAGGCTACACATTTTCATTTTGAGGAGGCCCTCGATCTCTTAGCAGCAGAGAAACTAATTAGATTTAATAAGAGACAAGTCTGCTAAATGAAAGTACATGAGATATATCACATTGCTGAAGATTAACACATGTTCTGGTCTTCCTCAGAATAAAACCAGGGCCCCTATGTATCCTGGAATCTGTGACCTAGACTGAATGAGAGAAAGAAGCAGCTCGTTCATGAATTAGATGTGAAAGTGTCACCCCAAAGGAAGAACAAGGAGCACAGGCACCATTGGAATAGACAATAAAAAGTGGTAGGAGGTCAGTCTTCCCTCCGCCTCTGACTCCTCTGCTCCTTGATGCTCATGAAAGCCCCTAGTGATGAAAATTATTCAGTGGCTCTCCACTGAATCAACATATCCAACTGGCAAGGTGTTCAAAACCATCTGTGACCTGTCCCCTGCAAGTATCTCCGCCCTGGTCACTCGCTAATTCACAGGTCTTACTTTGTACTAAAGCATCAAGACATTTAATATTTTAAGTGTTTGGGAACATTCCATTTACACTGCACTGTTTCTCATTTCCATCACTGTATTTCTTCTTTTCTTCTCAGAATTCTCTTTCCTGCCTTCCACCCTATTCTGCAGCCAAACTATTTACAGTTCCCTGAGCATGTGCCTCCAGCCTCCTTAGTTTTGCAAATGCCATGCTCTTTTCCAGGGATACTTGATCATTTACAATACATTTGACTACAGTTAATGAAATACCCAACTAAAAAGAGCTTAAACAATAAGGAACTTAAACTAGTCTGTTCAGCAGCTCAACAGAGTCAAGAACATTCTTTCTCCTTCCTCCCTCCCTCCCTTTCCTTCTTCTTCCCCCCTACTCTCCAAGACTGGGTGACCCTCTGTCGTGGACATTCTTTCCACCTTTCTACTCCATCTTCCTGTTGACCTTTAGTCTCAGGCTTAAAACTCCCTCACCTCCCCCACCTCCAGGTGGCAAAATGGCTGCCGCGGCTCCAGGCATCACTATTCACACCACAGCATCCAAAGGTATTTAAAAGATGACTTTATCTTCTCCCTTTTCATGAAGGAGAAAAACATTTCCCAGAAGCCCTTGCACCAGAAAAACTTCCCTCAAATTTCACTGGCCAGGAAAGTTGTTAAACTTCCCAGGAGTAAAACTTATCAAGCACTTATCATCTGTTCCATTCCTAAATGTCACCAGATCTTCCCCTAGCCTCACCTCTGATTTTGTTTTTCATTGTACCAGCATTCACTAGAGTATTATTAAGTGCTAGGCACTCTGCTAAGCACTCTACAAACATTATCTTATTTATCCCTTGGAACAACTCTGTGAAGTAAGCATTATTATCCCTCCTCTGGAGTTGAGAAAACCAAGGCCCACAAAGGTTAAGCAGTTTGCTTAAGGATACACAGCTACAGAGGTAGAGTCAGGATTCAAATCTGAGTATGTCCAACTCCAAAGCCCAAGCTTCCAGCCCCTCTGGATCCTTCTCACTCTCGTCCCCTCTTGACATTCTTTGCCCCTCAATGGCTCCTTCTCTTTTACACAGAAGTCTCCCTGTCTAACCGACCCTTTCTCTCTGCTGAGCAACATCTTCAAATCTTCCCTATAACTGAAGAACAATGAGAGCCATTTCCCTTCACACTGCTGTCTCCTCAATCTATCAAACTTCTCAAAAGCGCCTCTTCATACTTACTGATTCCACATCCTCAGCACACATTTACTCTTTGCTTAATCTAGCATCTTCCCCACCTCCCCACTGACATGTTCTGCCCAAGGTTATCAGCGATAACCAATCGAACGGCTTCCCCCATCTTCCCTCCTCCGGGCCTGGTTAATTAGTAGGGCAGCCAGGCAGCAGCCCAGGGCTCTAGTCTGTATGGAACTCTAAAACATCACTGGAAAGGTAACAAGATGAAGAAAATTGTGTTTACCAGAGCTCCTCTTAGGGATAGTACTGTGTGCAGTTGGAAAGTAAACTTTGATAAGTTACTGGGGAAGACGGTGAGATCTCCTCAAGAGGCAGGCTTGCGTAACAACAAATGCTTTCCAACTGCCCTCCTCTGAGGGCTGATCTCTTTAACTGCAGGGCTTTTGTTTTCCTGAATAGGAAATGCAAGCCTAGAGCTGGAGCTAACTGCTTGGATCAGCAGAGCAGAGGCCTTTGCCCTGCACCAGGCTCAAGATCTCCTCCAAATTAATGCCAAGCAAATATTTAAAGAACACCAGTTTGAAGGGTGCAAAAGTATTAGCCTACCCTATGGACCGACATTTCTCAGTCCAGATCTATCTGCTGCATATAATACGACTAATACATTTCCTTTTCTTCTCCATGGTCTGGCTGCTTTCGTCTGGGCCCCAGCATCCCACTGGTTTGTCTTTTCTCCCTCTCCCTCTCTCCTTCCCCCTCCACTCCCTCTCCCATAAAGAAGATCATACAGGGCACCTGGGTGGCTCAGTGGGTTAAAGCCACTGCCTTCAGCTCAGGTCATGATCCCAGGGTCCTGGGATCGAGGCCCACATCGGGCTCTCTGCTCAGCAGGGAGCCTGCTTCCTCCTCTCTCCTTTCTCTCTGCCTACTTGTAATCTCTCTCTCTGTGTCAAATGAATAAAAAAAAAAAAAAAAAAGGAAAAAAAAAAGAAGATCATACATTGTATATGATTAACAACTAGGGCTTGGAATTATACAGACCTAGGTTCAAGTTCTAGTTTGGCCATTTCCCACATGTGTGACCTCAGGCAAGTTACTGAACATTTCCAGGCTTCAATTTCCTTCTCTGTCAAAATAGTATCTACCTCGGGGCGCCTGGGTGGCTCAGTCCATTAAGCATCTGCATTTGGCTCAGGTCATGATCCCAGGGTCTTGGGATGGAGCCCCATCCCTCTCCCACTCCTCCTGCTTGTGCAGGCTCTCTCTTTTTCTGTGTCAAATAAATAAATAAAATCTTTAAAAAAATAGTATCTAGCTCATGCAGCTATTTTGAGCATTGAGATAATACAAGTAATCTTCTTGACATAGGGCCTAACACACAGCAAGGTTCAAGAAAAGGGAGGCTTTGATGATGACAGATGATGACAATAGTGCTAACAGTGAAATCTACCCAATTCACAGCAACAATAACCACTAACATTTACGGAGAGCCACTACATGCCAGACACTTTTCTAAGTACTACAGATGCAAACAATCACTGAACTATCACAGCAACTCTATGAACTAAACACATTATTATGTCTACTTTATATATGAAGAAACAGGCACAGAGAGGTGAAGTGACTTGATCCAGGATACAAAGCTAGCAGGGGGCAGAAACAGAATTTGAACTCAGGTACACTAGCCTCAGGAACTCAACAGAACTTTAGGAGCCACCTAAACCCAGTGCTCAGGGAATCACAGTGGTGTGCGTGTGTCTGTGTCTGTGTATATCTATGTATGATTATGCATGTAATGTGTGTGTGCGTGTGTGTGACTATGTGGGATTGTGTGTGTGTTAGGCTGTGAGAATGTGGGTATGCTCATGCTCGTACTGTATAGGGTAGAGAGAAAGAAATTTACATTCTAGGTCACAATTTGCATTCTCTTTGCACTTGGGCATATAGCTTTTGGTTGCAAAAATTCTTGCTTGTTTGTTTTCCTTAGAACTCCTCTCCTTTTTCTAAAGCATGATCTTCACTTGTGGTTCAGGGAATGATGAAAAAGCCCCCATTGGCAAAGTGGAGCCTGCCTCTTAAGGGCATATAAAAAGAACTACAAAACTCACTTAAACCTTTCCTACTGATAAATTATAGGGAGATTTCCTCAGTAAAGAAGACAAATGAATTATACAGTATTTCATTCCAACGCACTATCCTCCTTCACTCTATATATTTCTACGACACTATTGGAAGAAGAATAGCTCTGTAAGAGGCAGGCTCTACAGTCAGCCTGCCAGAGTCCCCCTCCACCACCCCTGACTTGGTGTCTTTCTCACAATGGCTTGACAGCTTTGTCCCTCCTCCCTGATGGAAATGTCTTCATCTGGAAATGACCGGCTCTGTCATTGACAAAACCTACCTGCCCAGTCCCTATTTCCTTCCCTCTTCTGTGTCTCACCTTAGGATTTTCCCCTTCCCTGCTGTTTCCAACTCTTTCCCTCCTCCCCCTGTTCCTTCCTTCATCCTCCCATTCTCATTCATAAAATTAAGGAGCAGAAGGAGTAGGCAGGGAATCGACATCAAATTCAGCCCTGCCATTTACTACCTATGTGACCTTGAACAAGTGTTTAACCCCTGAGAACCTCAGGTTCTTCTTCATCTGATAAACAAGGGTTACAGTAAGGATTAAATGCAATGTGTAAGGGGCTTAAAACAGTACATGACTCAGGGTAAGTGCTAAATACATATTAGAAGGACCTATGAAATTCAGGATGAATCCCAAAGGGGATGAGAAAAATGTCCCCATTGAATAGTTACTCATCTGTTAAGAATAGGCTTATCTCTTAGCCCTGATTCTTTTTTTTTCTTTTTCAATAATTTTTTTTATTATTTGCCCCAGGGGTACAGGTCTGTGAATCTTCAGGCTTATACCTTTCACAGCATTCACCACGGCACAAACCCTCCCCCAAAGTCCATAACCCATCCACCATATCCCTGCCCTCCCACCCCCCAGTAACCCTCAGATCTTAGCCCTGATTCTTACTCTCTGGTCAAGAATGAATTAGTCTGATATCAAACCAAGGTTCAAATGTGAGCTGTACAACATACTGGCTTCATGACCACAGGAGAGACTAAAACTCTCCAGATACAAGCTTCATCAGCTGTCAGATGATGACAGTAATATTCCCCACCTTTCAGGGAGGTATAAAGAATTAGTTTAAAGCCCTTAGCTCAAAGTCTGGTGCAGAGCATGTGCTCAGTAAACAGTGATTTTAAGAGTGGGAGTATCCCTCTCCCTCTGTAGCCAATGACCTCCCCTTGCCCATTTTCAACCCTCTCCACTCCCCATTCACACACAAAACTAGGAAAGCTCATAAGAGTGTCTATCCAATGCTGTATCTGGCATTTGTTGCTGTCTGACAAAACATCACAAACCTGAGTGGCCAAAAACAACCACAGTCATTTATTCTGCTAACATATCTGCAATTTGGATAGGGCTTGGCGGAGATGATTATTCTCTGCTCCAAGCAGTACTGGGTGAGGCAGCTCAAACGGGAGCAGGAAGATTTATTTTCAAGACAGCTCATTCACATGCCAGGTTGTCAGTGCTGGTTTAAGCTAGGAATTCATCCAAAGCTATGGGCTGAAGAGCTTGGTTCCCTTCCCCAGGCTGCTTGGGCTTCCTCACAACATGGTGGTCGTGTCCCAAAAGTGCACATCCTAAGAGAACAAGGAGGAAGGGCACAGCACTTTTGTGAACTAGCCTGCAACATCGTAGAACACCACATCCATGATATTCTATTGCTCAAGGTGGTCACAGGGTTGGAGGGAAAGTGGCATGGACTCTTGATAGGGAGTAGCAAGGCTCCAAAAATGCATGTGGGTTTGGAGATGTTGCTGTGGCCATCTTTGGAAAATACGATCCGCCATACTTAGCTACGTTACCTGTCCTGCCCCCATCCCAGCCTCCACCTTTCAAGAAAAACTTTCGACCTTAATCAAATTAGAGCTAAAGAAAGCCAAGGCATGAATGCCATATTAAGATACTGAACTGTCTTCATACCCACTTTGCACTCATTTGGATTTTCTGTGTGAATCTACTGGTTTGGGCAGCTTTGTTTTCTTTGGGTGGTCACTTACAGGAGGCGGTTCTGAGAAAGGTGGTCAGGGGCAGCACCAGAATATACCACAAATACTGTGGTCAAGTCAACCACTCACTCACAATTGTAAAAATTCCTTAGCTAATCAGCTTCTGTGTGATGTGATTGATGTGAGCCCACCCCTCGATGGACAGCTGACTGGTGTTGGTTTAAACACATGGTCTCAAGGCAGCTACCCCAAGTCCTAGTGCATGAAGATGAGCTGAACCAACCAGATCCTCTCACAGGAACGTGAACTAAGAAACAGGAGGAGGCATCTGTTCATGGGAATGGAAGGTGAAAGTTCATAAGGCAGAGTGAGGATGGAAGCCACCTTAGAAGTCTTGTACCAGCTGGTATTTTGGTAAGCAGAAACAGAGTTACAGATGAGGCAGGTCTGTGGAAAGGATAGTAGTAGAGTCCCAAAGTAAAGATAGAGACCATGAGTTAGCAAAGGAAAAGAGGTCATTAGAGCTATTTCAGATTCTGGTAACTTTCCATTCTAGTTCCAGGGATTTTATGATTAAGCCCCTTTTACTCCCAGAGTGGGAATGCTGAATCATATGGGAATTTTATTTTTTTATTTTTGAGGAACCTGCATACTGTTTTCCATAGTCGCTGTACCATTTTATACTCCCATCAATGCACAAGGGTTCCCTTTTCTCCACATTCTCATCAGCACCTGGTATCTTTTGTCTTTTCAACAGTAGCCATCCTGACGGGTGTCAGGTGACATGTCATTGTGATTTTGTTTTGCATCTCCCTGGTGATTTGTGATGCTGAGAATCTTTTAATATTCTGGTTGGCCATTTATCTGTCTTCCTTGGAGAAATGTCTATTTAAGTCCTTTGCCTATCTTTCAATCAGGGTTTTTGTTTTAGTTTGGGGTTTTTTGGTGTTGTGTTTTGTTTTTTTGGGTTTTTTTTGGGGGGGTTGCTATGGATAAAGAAAATGTGGTATGTAATACACACACACACACACACACACACACAATGGAGTATTACTCAGCCTTTTAAAAAAAGGAAATCTTGCCATATGCAAGAACATGGAGAACCCAGAGGACATTATGCTAAGTGAAATAAGCCAGTCACAGAAGGACAAATACTGCATGATCTCACTTACATGAAGTATGAAAATAGTCAAACTAATAGAAACAAAGAATTGAATGGTGGATGCCAGGGCTTAGGGGAGAGAAGAACATGAGGAGTTGCTGTTCAATGAGGATAAAGTTTCAGTTATGCAAGATGAGAACAAGCTCTAGAAATCCACTATACGACCCTGTGCCTACAGGGAATGATACTATAGTGTGTACGTAACACCTTAAGAATCTCTCATGTTAAGAACTCTTACCACTACTTTGTTAAAGTCTCCTTTATTTACACTGGCCTATGTTCCCTCCCAGTTCTCCCACTGCCTTATCTCACTAAAACATGTAGAGAGTATTCATCCATTTCAGAGATAAGGAAACCGAGGCTCGGAGAAGCAGCCAACTTACCCGAGGTGACATGACCTCTGAGTAACAGAGGAGCGTGAAGTGAGAGCATCTGGGACTCCCAGGTCCTTTCCTTCCATATCTTTTAGACACATCATCCGTCTCTGACCTTTCCCTTTCGTTAGCCCTACCCTCTCCAACACTTGTTTCTTGGAGGCTGTCATGAAGATATTTCTGTAATAATCTTGCCCTTGAAAGATGACTTTGCCTTGGGATCCCATCTTCCTGATGGAATTCTTTTATTCCACCCCTTGCTCGAGCTGAGTCAATTGCCAAGACTGTGGGGAAATCTCACCAGCTCCTCAGTTCAGCCAGCAGGACCCCCATCCTTAACAATGCAACTTTCTGACAAAGTATGATAGATGGCCTCAGAGAAAATTTTCCTGGCAGGGGATTGGAAAGGAAAAATAATTAAAAGTAGAATGGAAGTGGGGGCTGAGATTTCTTTCCATTGATTTCTTTGTCAATGAGAAGTCTTTAAAAATCACTTTTTAGCTGTAGCCCATAGATGTGTGAACTATTATGCTGAGGGGGAGAGAGAAAAAAAAATCAAACTCTGAACCAGATCAAACTGTGATCTTTCATTCTCCTGTACAGGCAGCCATCTTGGTAAAGAGCGAATTAGAAATTCAAACAAAAGAAAGAAGGAATGTTTGGGGCAGGCTTGGCTTTGGGCGAAACTGGGAGTTGGCAAAGTCTGACTTCAGAACCACACAGTGCCTGCATTCTCCCTGTGACCCCTACCTGAACCTGCCTTGAGCTAGGTGAGGAGAGGAGGAACTTGGCTTTGGCTCCCTCTCAGCTTCCCCTTCTGCGAAACTGGGAGTTGGCAAAGTCTGCCTTCAGAACCACACAGTGCCTGCATTCTCCCTGTGATCCCTACCTGAGGCAGAATCCCCCTTGAGCTAGGTGAGGAGAGGAGGAACTTGGCTTTGCCTCCCTCTCAGCTTCCCCTTCTGCTTCCTGTAGACCTCCTGTCATTTGTCCCATCCACTCTAGGTGTGACCTGTCCCTTCAATGTTCTCCAATGCTGGTTACAGACCCCGAGGAGGAGTTGGTAGTTAAACCAACTGTTAATTAGTTCATAATGAAATCTAAACTGTAGATACCCCCTCCCCACAATCCAGGGATAGTTGAGATTTGAAAAAGGGAGCTCTTCAGGACACACTCTGTGATAAAGGAATAGCAGGCAGTGTGTTGACTAAGGGATGTGGCGGATGCCGTGAGGTGCTGCCAAGATCCCCCTTCAGAAATGAAGGATGTAATAGCTCAACTCCTGAAGTGCTTTTAGGAGAGCGCTTTGCAATCGGCACCTTTCAGGGATTGCCTCAGCCGGAGAGAGCTACCTCATCTGAGGTCAGGCCCAAGGTCATGCCACCTTTCCTGGGCAGTTGGCACCTAATTACTAATTAACAGCGGGCATGCAAACCCAGCCATCTTGCTGAGACAACTTCAGAGACAAGTTGGGAAGATCACCCCCTCTTCAGAACTCTCCCTAAGGTTGGCTGAGGTTTCTTTTGAGAGCAAATTGCGGCTCGACTTCCTCTTCTTTTCAATCCTGCTTCCTTCTCTTCCCCCCATAGTTATTGATCCCAAGAGTTCTCTGAAACAAACCCCCTGCATGCCAGCCCGCACCTCGAAGTCTGCTTCCCCAAGGAACCCGACTGATGACAGCGCAGTAGGGGAAGGGCCTTCCAGGCAGAGCCCACCTGTCGCATAGCTCTGGCGCACCACGTTTCCAATCGTACTGTTTGGAAATGGTATTCCCTAGAGTTCAGCAACCGTAAAGCCCAGCTTCCTGTCGATGCCTCGAATTACGCCACCCCATCACAAGCGTGAATTCACATGCACCCAGCTAGCCACTCACCCAGCCTCTACAATTGGCTTTTGCAGGTACCAGAGTCTTTCACTATGGCCTGTGTCTGCCACTCAGGGCTTTGCAACGTCCTCTCTCTGCACCACTCCCTGGCCTGCCAAGCTGTTTTCCCCCATCCTGACACTTCTCCCTCATCTAGCCTTCCTCAAAATGTGCACGTTCCATGTTTGCCACTAAGTGGTATGGGCAATATTTACCCTTCTGAGCCTCCACCTCCTCGCTTTTGATGTGGCACAGACTGCCGACTGTCCCCCAATCAATACCGATCGTTCCCTCCCCTTCCCTTCCCAGAGCATATGGCCACCCATCTAGATACTTCCCAGCCTGCCTTGCAGCTAATGACATGTGGCCACATTCTGATCAATGAAATGTAATTAGGAGAGACTGCATGGTATGTGGAATTTCCATATTGCACCCCTAAAAGCAAGCTGTTTTCCCTCTACCTTCCCTTTCTCTTTCCTGCTAAGAAGTTACAAGTGAACAGCTGAGTTGAATCCAATAATGGAAGCCAGCTTCAAACCACCAAACTCCACCAGTACATGAGGGAGAAATAAGATTCTATCTTGTTTAAGCCACTCTATGTGGGGCGGCTCTTGGATACAGCAGTTTAGCATGTAACATAACCAATACGCGTGAAACGAAGGTAACGACCCTTACCCCACAGACTTCCGAACATCTAGCCACCCTCAATGAGCTTTCCTCATCCTGTTTCTGTTGAATCTCATCTCTAAAATGAGGGATTTCAAAAGACTGATCTCAGGGCACCTGGATGGCATAGTTGGTTAAGTATCTGACTCTTGGTTTCAGCTCAGGTCACAATCTCAGGGTCTTGAGATGGAGCCTGCATTGGGATCCACACTCAGGGCAGAGTTGCCTTGGGACTCTCTCTTCCTCTCCCTCTGCTCCTCCCCACTGCCTCTGTCTCTATCAAATCAATAAATGAATCTCTAAAACACTGGTCTCAAGAAATACAGACCAACACAAGCAAAGATCCTGAGTTCAGGGCCCAGATAAGCCAGAGTTCACCCCACACAAACTAAGACAGGGCTAAGTCCCTTATCCTCTCTGTGCTTTGTTTCTTTTACCGAAAAATGAGGATAAGAACTGTAGTTCCCTCGCTGGGTTGTTGTGAAAGTCAAATGAGAAAGTATATGTAACATGCTTACATAAATGTATGTTATATTGTAGATGCAAAAATAGACTCTCAACCAAGGACAGCTATTATTACCCAAGAGGCCACTTTGCCCAAGGAAGATGAGCATGTGCTCTGCAACCAGGCAGTCTGGATCTGAATCCAAGCTCCCCCACTTGCAATATTTATAAACTTAGGTGGGTTACTAAATCTCTCTGGGTCTTAATTTCCACCTCTATGAACTAGGAACTATAATAGTATCTACCTCATAGGCTCATCATGAGGATGAAGTGAATTGACAATTTTAAAGTCCTAGTAGAGGGGCACCTGGGTGGCTCAGCCCGTTAAGCATCCGCCTTTGGCTCAGGTTATGATCCTGGGTATGGGATCATGTTCCGTGTCAGGCTCCCTGCTCAGTGGGGAGTCTGTTTCTCCCTCTCTCTCTGCCCCTCCCCCCTGCTCATGTGTGCACACACTCTCCATCTCTCCCTCAAATAAATAAAATCTTAAAAAAAAATAAAGTCCAAGTAAAGTGCCTAGCAAGTGTTGAGTGTTCAAGAATTCTACCCATTGATTATCATTATCAAAGACTTCTTTGATATATTAGGACTGTATATTAGGAGACTCTCCAAAGATATATTAGGATTCTCCTCAAAAAACTGAAAAGCAATAAAAGTCTTCACCAAGGGATACTGCACACTCCAATGCTCTATGAAAATGAGATTTGCCCTTGCTGACCTGCTGTTAGCTGAAATTCTCATTATTAGAACCACGTCTTCAAATTGTGGTAAGTTTTCATAAAATTCCTAGCCCCAAACCAAAATATATTAACAGAAAATGAGACTACTTGGCCTATTTTATAATTCAGCAGAAATACACTAGTCATTTATCCGCTTAAACATTCTCTAAGAAGCTATAAGCACAGTTCAAGACTCTTAAGGTATAAAAACATAATAGAAATCAGTTTCCCCAGACGACTGTCTCTGATCGTAAAGAAAAAGGACAATGAAAGACACCTTTCATTGCCTCACCAATATCTATTCCCCTCTTTCTTGATCACGAAACCAAATTTCATTTGGAAAAATCAAATGCCAACTCCAGGCAGTGAGTTGTCATTGGTTTAAGGTGATCTTGACAATCTTGTTCCCTCTTCCTACATCTCTTGCAGCTAAGAATGGTAATGTGACAACGAACAAAGGGAAGCAACAGCTACTAAGGGAGCAGTCCTGAGAAAGCATCTGCTCTCTCATTTAGAGCAGACAGAAGTACCTGGTGTGGTGACTCCCTTTCCCCCTGCCCACCTTCTTCCTGTCTTGAACATATATGTGATGTCTGAAACTAAAGCTACCACACGATCTTCAGATAACTAAAAGGAAAGGCTGAAGAAAGAACAGGTACACTGGTCCTGACATTCCCAAGCCACTCACTGGACCTACACCATAACCACTGACTTCCTGACCCTTTGTTGTAAGCTACTACAGATGAGTTTTACTTGCAGCTAAATATATTCCTCCCTATACAGGTCCTTCCACAGAATATGGCACTGAAGCAGGCAGCTCCAGATAGCAGTTTCCAAGACATGGAGATAAGTTCTTTTTTTTTTTTTTTTTTTTAAGATTTTATTTATTTATTTCACAGAGGGAGAGAGATCACAAGGAGGCAGAGAGGCAGGCAGAGAGAGAGAGGGAGAAGCAGGCTCCCCGCTGAGCAGGGAGCCCGATGCGGGCCTCGATCCCAGGACCCTGAGATCATGACCTGAGCCGAAAGCAGAGGCTTTAACCCACTGAGCCACCCAGGCACCCGGAGATAAGTTCTTGTATCCAAGTTGTGGAGATGATATGAAGGATGTGAAGAGGGTGCTAAAATCAAACCATTCCTACTTCATTATCTTGCCTGTGACTATCATCTAATTCGACCCAGTCTTTGGTGAATTTCCCAAGCACAGATACAAGTAGCTTATTGATAATCCTAAGGGGGCACAATTCACCTAACAGCATACAGAATATGTGGTCCTTGTCCTTAAATAATAGCTCTGCTGAATTTGGGCATCCACCCTCCCCAGCCCACACCACTTTTCCTTTCCTATCATTTCTCTTCTAGCACACAGCAATTCTGTCTCAAAGGCTTCCGGTGGCTTTTCAACTCTGCAATCACCCAGCAGTTGGTAAGACCTATTAATATTTCAGTTCATTTTTCAATTGTAGGGCCATGATACTCATTGAACACAGATCATCTATTCATCTACCACAAAACACACCCAAGTGTCTCAAAATGCCCTTCTGGTTACAAATGAGATAGTTACAAAATACCCTTCAGGACCTCAGACAGCAGCTTTCCAGAGACCTTCCAGGTCAATGCAATGTCAATTTCCCCAGGACCCCTTCCACAATCAAAGGCATGACATTGCCTCTTCTTGGCATTATTAACCAGGAAAAACAAACACAAAACAAAACACTGGATGGAGTAAGACAGACATTTCTTTAACCCAAAATATGGCCATCCTCCTCACAGTACCCTCACTATGGGTAAGAATAAATGCAGCTAAAACATATGGAGTACATACCATGTTTCAGGTATAGGGGTAAGTGCCTTAAATACATTATTTAATTTTATTATTTCATGGAGATCCATAGAGCCAAAGTGACCATATATTCTGGCTTACATGGGACCATCCTGATCCACACTTGCTATTCTGGCCTTATACCCATTCCACCCTCAAAAGAATGCTATTTTACAGTTATAAAATATGTAAGTCACAGGGATGTCATGTACAGCTTGGGGAATATGGTCTATAGTATTGTGTTAACTTTGTACTGTGACAGACAGTAACTAGACTTATCCTGGTGATTAGTTCGCAACGTATAGCAAATGTCAAATCACTGTGTTGTATATACGAAACTGAAGGAACGTGATATGTCAGTTGTACCTCAATAAAAATGCCTTTTTTTAGATAGCAAATTACATGGTCATCTTAGGTATGGTCAGACCACCTGGGTTAAATTCTAGTACTTCCATTAAGAGCTTTGTACTACTTGCTTCGGTTTCATCACATAAAACGAGACTCATAATAGAAGTATCGCTCACTATCTAAATTATTTTAATCTAAATTCAAAAACATCACACATAATAAAATATATCAGTAGGAATTCACAGGATTGTGTTCAGGGATGGGGAGACATATATATTTAGGGTCCATATAAGCGTAGTGGACTAATGATATTTAGCAAGTGTTCCATAATGTAGCTTTTTACTTCTGTTTTTCCATCTGTAAAATGGCAACAACATCTTATGTTTCTGGCATCCATCTGGGGTTCAGTGGACGGTTAGGGTTATCATCTTAATCTTGGGAAATAGCTCCCCTTGAGATGGAAGGCATAAAGTGGTCTAGAAATACACAGTATCATCAAGGGTTTGCTTAACAGGCCTCTTCCATCTTATCCTCTTCCTTTGGAAGGAAACATCAATTCTGACACATGACATCTGTCCCATGTGAGCAATGCAGAGCCAGAAGAACGTGAGTTAACTCAAGGCCCACCTGCCACAGGTTGATGGATGGCAAACCAGTGAACTGCTGAGACTGGCTCAAACACCCATCTGCCGTGTGCCAGGAAAGAAGCTGGGGCTTCTAGCGCAGCCATTGATGTTTGTCCGGGCATCTGATATCTTAGCTAAATTTAGACTGCCAATCAATAGAGACCTCTCCGGAGGCCTCATTTTCACAGGTTCTTACTTACCTCGCCAGCGTGTCACTTTGCAGTGGGGAAACCTACATTCAGGGTTGCTGCCCCTGTTCCTAAGCAAGTGTCTGGGGTTCCCCAGTTCTACCTCCACCGTCCCCTCGTCTTAAATCACCTGCAGCAAGGAAACCATTTTATTGATGGCCACTTTCCTCAAGGTGGAAGTTACAGATATCAAATCACACAACCATGGAAAATCTACATAGAACCAGATTGCTTTAGAAGTCTGGTGCAGTGGGTGCCTGGGTGGCTCAGTGGGTTAAGCTTCTGCTTTCAGCTCAGGTCATGATCCCACGGTCATGGGACCGAACCCCATGTTGGGCTCCCTGCTCAGCAGGGTGTCTACTTCTCCCTCTTCTTTCCCCTTCCCCCTCCTAGTGCTCTCTTTTTCATTCTCTCTCAAATAAATAAATAAAATTTAAAAAAAACTATAAAAATCTGATGTAGTCAATTTACAGATCAAGAAACTGAGATTCAGTAAGAGAAGAGACTTGCCCAATGTAATATGCAAATTATTTTAGCATTAGAATGGGTGGGGGCAGGACGGTGAAGTCCAATTACCTGGCTTCAGCTTCACCTCCACCACATTCAAGTTACTTTAACTCTCTGTGCCTCAGTTTTCTGAGCTATAAAATGGGACTAATCACAGCACCTACCTCCTTTACTGTGAGATGAGGATTAAATGAGAAAGTGCACATAAATCCCCTAGCACAGTTTCCAAGGGCTTAGAATTCACATTAGATAAGGTTGCTTTTTATTATTTTTACTATTGATGGAGCTGGTATAGGATTCCACATCTCTTAGTTAAAAAAAAAACTGAACTTGTTAGAATCTGGGTGCATCCTCATAAAAAAAGGATCTTTGAAGGTTTTAGATTTTTCAATGTTTTTCTTTTATAGCATTTAATGCTCTCAAGGTTAATAAACTTGACCAATATTTCTTTTTTCTAAGATCTATTTATTTATTTCAGGGAGAGTGCACACAAGCAGGGGAAGGGGCAAAGGGAGAGGGAGACAGAGAAGCAGACTCCCCGCTGAGCGTGGAGCTGGACTGGAGGCTCCATCCCAGGGCCCCGAGATCACCACCTGAGCTGAAACCAAGAATGGGATGCTTAACCAACTGAATCATCCCAGTGCCCCTTGACCAGTATGTCTTAAACTGTATTCCTCAAAATAGGAGTTTTCTTCAAAGCTAGGAATTCCTCAAAATCCCTAGTTTGGTGGTCCTACAAGTTTAAGAAATACTGGACCTTCGGTTTTCTCCTCCCCTGGAGATTCCTAAGGCATATGAACATATGAAAGATCTGGGACGTCCTGCAGAAAAGAAGTTCAAATGATGTTACTTAAGCTGTTATTCCCCAAATATACTTGATCATAAAATCCTTCGACTACCCCACTGCCACTGGTTATCACACAAATTCCTCGAATTGAGAAATTCTGAATTAGATCAAAGCTTCTTAAAGTCTCCCACTCAAAACCAGAAGCCCAAGCCATATCACCTGACACTCTACAGCTTCCTAACCTGGGGGGGGGGCTTTCTAGCAAATAACCTATACTTGACAGTTTTTCCTGAGCCGAAGGCTCCCTCAGGGCACTGAGTCTTGACAATCATGTTTGTAGAATTTTGCTACACCATCTCTTAGCCACAGCTGATTGGACCAGAGGTGGACACCTGACGGAGGATGAACCAATCAGATCCTCTCCAGAGATAGTCCCGTGTCGGGAGCTGCCCCAGCCCTTAAGTTAAAGACCCCCAATACCTACTGCTGGAGAGCCAGCAGCTATTCTAATAGCTTCTTTCCCAACTCGCCCCACAGAGTGGTAAAGATGGTGACCAGCACCTCCAGCCTGCATTCTATTCCTCACTTCCCACAATTAATTGAGTTTTGTTGGCCCTGATTGGCCCCACTTAGGTCACTGACTCATCCCGAACCAATCACAAGGGATGTGGGCTTCTGACTGGCTGGGCCCCAACCACATGACCACTTCTGGAGCCAAGATTGACAAAAACGCATCTGAATCTCACCAGATCTAGAATAAAGAAGGAGTAGTTTCCCGCAGGTTCTGCGACCAGAAGACGGGGAAACAAATGGTGAGCAGACAAAAATAAAGATGTCCACCATACTCAGGGCCACATTATGACTTTTATGGGTTTTAGGCATTTTTGTGTTTACAAATCCCTTCCTCCAAAAAAAATATAGAGATTTGAAATCATATTTTATGACTGTGCTGGCATAAAGACAGATATAACCCTGACTGGATGATATTCATGTTTTCCTTCTGACTTTAAAAGAAATTAAAACATTTTTGTTGGCCCCAGGTACTGCACTATTGTGTCAATGGATAAATCAGCCCTTACGGCACCTGCTCACAGATGAAACCTGTTTCAGCAGGAACTTGTGCCCATGGATAAGCAAGTATTCTTCCTGTGTCTGCCTTCCACACCATCCTCCAAGCTCAACCCAAGCTCATGAGGAGAGGCAGCTGATTTTCCTGAAAAACCAACCTGGAAAAAGGGGGAGCCAAGGAAATTATGGGCTTCTTCATCAGTATAATCTTCCTGCTAAAAGGTTTGTCTGCCACAGTGCCTTAATCTGCTTCCAAAGTTCACATTCATTAACTCCCCAGTCTCAGAAAGGCACTGACAGCCCCCTGCACAAATCTCTCACTTGCCACAACTGACATTATATTCATGGCTATTATTTTTAGGACTACATGAAGTCAGTGACCTTTTACTTTCTTCCCCCATAGTTTGAAGAGAGATGGATCAAGGCGATATTTTCATGGAGAGGAAACCAAAGAACGGAACAAGGTGGAAAGAGCCCTAAGTGCTTTGGAATCAGAAGTCCCGAGAGGGACTTTCTGAGGTTGGCTGGATTATCTCTTGTCCCTAATTAATTTGCCCTAAAGTATTCTGAGCAGCATGGTGTGGTGCATGCATTCCCATCTGTCACCCACTTGCTTAATGCTCGTGGGTTTTGCCGTATTTGTATATCAACTGTAATATTGTTAAGTTTTTGTTTAAACTAACTCACTTTTCCCCACGTAATTTCATTCTAAACAATACCATCCACGGGAACAAAAGTCTGATGAACCAGTTATATTTTTCCTGATACATTAAATTAAATGTTGATTACTCAAATAAAAAAATATTTGTAGATGTAACTCCTAAAACCTTCATGAGTACCCCCAATGACATGTATACAACTGGTAAGATACCTGCTCCTAATTAGCTGTGTGCCTTTAACGAGTCACTTACCGGGGCACCTCGTGGTTCAGTTGGTTAGGCGTCTGCCTTCTGCTTGGGTTGTAATCTCAGAGTCCCAGGAAGGAGCCCCATGTCGGGCTCCCTGTTCAATGGGGAATCTGCTTCACCTTCTCCCTTTGCTTGGCTCTCACTCGCTTACTCTCTCAAATAAATAAATAAAATCCCACATATTGCATGGAGCACTGGGTGTGGTTCATAAACAATGAATCTTGGATCACTGAATAAATAAAATAAGAAAATAAAAATAAATAAACAAATAAATAAATAAAATCTTTAAAAAAACAAACCAAGTCAATTACCCTCTCTGATCTTCAGTTTCAGGGCCCAGCTGACTTCTAGAGGTCTATGATTCTGCAGTTCTAGAGAGGGGTTTAGGCAGTTGAATTTTACGTGATTATGTTCCATTCCACTCCCCACTCCCAGCTTCACTAGCTTTTAATTTTTTGAATATTAATTTTTAAATGAGGAAACGCCTATATAAGCTTTGAAAATAAAACATATGTTATTTATAAAAAATAAAATATATTCCCAATCCATTTGATTTTTTTCTTCAGATTTCTGTCCATCAAGCACTTTCAAAATTTCAGAGGTTTTGTACATGCTGTTCTCTCTGGAAACAATGCTCTTCCTGCAAGAGTTCATATCTACTCATGCTTCACATCTCAGCTTAAATGCTCCTTGCTCAGGGAAGCCTTTCCAACCTATTACCACCATTTCCACTGTAAGTCGCACCCTCCTATTAAATGCTTCCACATTATTCTATTTCTCCAAATGTAATTTTTTTAAATTTGGGGGATCATTTCACTAATGTCTGGCCTCTTTCCTAGACTACACATTTCATGAGACAATACATTTCAAAAAACAGCATTTGATTTCCTTGGCACTATGTTTCCAGAAACTTCTATAGAGCCTGGCACAAGGTAGGCACCCAATTTACTGAACAAACAACATTTCTGGGAGGTGGTGGTTTTGAAATCTCATAGAAACTAACATTTCTTTTGTTAACTTGTTCTCGGGTGTCTCTACCTTTTCAGTCCCAAAATCATCCCTAATGTCTAGTCTAAATTCCTTCTCACTTGGCAGAGAAAACATTTTACAAAAAGAGTTACACCTGAATGCTGTAGGCTTTTGAGGGCCAAAGAGAAATTACAAGCTGCTTCTCTGACGGAGCCCTGGGAATTTCCCCCCACTCCCCATCCAAGGCAAAACCCAAACGTTCTTGATGCGTGTTAATTGTGAATGAAGCCTATTGTTACCTGCTTCAATGCAATTGTCTACAAAGCTGGTCAAAAAGGCTCAGATGGAGGTGGTTGAAGAACAAAAAGGAAGGGAGAACGTTATTTGAGTAGCAAGTAGGCAAGCAAAATCCATCATGGTCAATTATTTGCTCTTAATTGTCAGGAAATGAAGGATGGATGGAAGAGGGTTTAAATGGAATACTACTAAAAGTGTTCTTCTACCCAAATGCTGTAGCCAAATTTGCAAGTGAGACTTTTCATAATCCACGGGTTGTTAATTATCTAAACACGGGTCCCTTGGAGCTGCCTGAGTGAAGATTAATTAGTTTTTGAAATAATAGCTAAATTGATGCGGGGAAAGAGTTCAGACTCCAAAATAATGGCTGAAAATTAGCCATCCTATTTCTTCATTTCTCTTTGCTGGGCTCCTAGAGGACATTTATCTCTGTTGCTTTTGCAGAGAGGGCTCATTAATCAAACAGGCAGATGGGCCTTCCCCAATTTGTGACGTGGAATGAAAAAGCAGCCCCACAAAGTGCACAGAAGAAAAGCTGATGATTTTCTGCACAAACTTCCTTCCAAACTCAGTCATGGCCAGACGCCTCCTTGTCAATATGAGCAAGACAAGGCATGAACCCCAAAACCCGATTCTCTTCCCCTAGACTGGAAAATGGGTCTGTGGGCAGAAGCAGGTTTTCATGCACCCACATGTCCAGTCCAAAGACTGGACTTCTGACTCAGAGAAGGACTTAGATATAGAGGCGTCTTTTTTTTTTTAATCTATGTAAGTAAAATTAAGGACTTAGATATAGAGTCTTCTTTTTTTTTAATATATGTAAGTAAAATTTTTTTTTCTGTTTACTTACCACATTATACAAAAAAAAAAAAAAGCAGGGCAGGTTTTCAACTAAATTTGTAAAGTATGTTTGGGGTTGATCAACTAAAAAATAGAGATTAGGGGCACCTGGATGGTTCAGTCGGTTAAGCATCTGACTTTAGCTGAGGTCATGATCTTGGGGTGTTGGGACAGAGCTCTACCTCAGGCTCCCCACTTAAGAGGGTGTCTGCTTGTTCCTCTCCTTGGCCCTTCTCCCTGTTCATGCTCGCTCTCTCTCTCTCTCTCTCAAATAAGTAAATAAAATCTTCAAAAGAAAAAAAAAAGTCTTATGAGAAATCATGTGAAACACACCTCTAAATGGTCTCTCTGGAGGATGAGGAGGCCGGGCCATTTATTTGATGATTTTCCAGCTGCAATAGTTGAGGGTTTCGCCTTGGGTGTTAAGATCTGACTCTGTTCTCCCTGGTACCAGAGAAAGCCCTTGGGACAAGAGGCAGACGCAGGTGGAAACTGTCCCCAGCTGCAGGTGAGTCCAGGTGGACCGAGGGGGATCCATGGTGAGGCATCAAGAGTCACCGCAGGAGCCTTGTCCCAGAGTAGGTGACACTGGGGTACAAGAAGTCAATGACTATGCAGATATGCTAGATTACAAAGCTGCGGACAGAGAAAACACAGTGGATTCAAAGACGAGCCCCTAAATGAAAGTTATAAGGATAGACACTACAAAATAAAGCATGATAGCTTCCCACGAGGGCAACTCTATATACTTTAGTGTACTTTAGAGAAGATGCAGAGAGATTTATTTATGTATGAATGGTTAGAAATTCCAACAACCAAGTCTAGGGGGAAATAGTTGTTACAGAGTTTGTGTTAATGTCCAAAGAAATATCCCCTCTCCTGAATCATTTTCTTCCAAAGCCGCTGGCCTTTCTTGTCTTTCCCCTTTTACCCTGGAACTCAGACCAAGCCAACTTTGTTACCCAACTTATTAGCAAGATCTAGAATTGTCTTGGATTTGGTTTTCCCAGGAAAAAAGGCAGAAAGGCAATGATTTAAGGAGTCTGAGGGGTGATGCCAGGAAAGTAGGTGTCACTGGTTAGGTTCCCCAGAAAGTGGACTCTGAGATGGAGTGAGCACGCATGGTGTTTATTAGAGAATGACCTTGGAATCAACGCCTGTTGAAAGGAAGGGGAAGGAAGCAGGGATGGGAAGCAGGAAGAGGTGAGCCAGCCTGCAGGCCCAGCAACACCTGAGCCAATCCTGCAGAGCACTGAAGCTCGAACGACCCTTATGAGTAGTCCAAAACTTGGCTAGGATGGCAAAGCCTTTATAACCGCACACCAATCAGTCATTGGGTGTGGACTTTCCCAGAACGAGGTGTGTCCCTGGGCAAGGCAACTGTCTGCAGCTAGACCATCTCTAAAGGGACTGACAGTTGACAGTCATCTGCCAATAGCACTCCTGGCAGCTGGGGCAACAAGTCCTTCAATGAAAGGACATCTGCATGTTGTATCACTGTGTCCAATACAGTAGGGGGGTGGAGTAAGTGAGACAATGAAAGGAAGTAAGTCAATAAACAGTATGTTATTAAAGAGGTTACCACTGTGGGCAATCAGATCATCCCACCTAGGACAGCAAGGGAGCTGGGGTATTTCTCGGCCAACTCACATCAGTCACTGGTTGAGAGTTAAAATCGTGGAGCCTGGAGACAAGCTCATGGGTTTCCAGCTACCAGAGAAGGCCATTAGGCAGAGTCACGGTGCAGCCCTTCGGGACCCTTGGGCCAAGTATGCATAAAACAGTGTCACTGGCATACAGGTAGCACCAAGAGTATCTGCTAAAGCACCAAACTGTTAACCAAGAACAATCCTAAAAGGGGTTTTCTGCCATACAAGACAGCTCTGACCCCTCTTCTCAACCGCCCAATTATCACAGAACCATTCCTTTTGCCAAACTGCAATTAGAGTGATCTCCCTAAAGTACAAAATTAAACATGTCATTCCCTCTGCTTGAAAGCCCATCCTGAATCCCTCTCTGTTATAAGAAAAAGTCTAAATTTCTCACTCTGGCTTAAAGGGTCTACTTCTAAAGCATGACCTTGCCTCACTTTACCTTCTACAACCTACCCAGTTAGACGGCACTCATTTATGTCCCTCAAATTCATCACGTCCTCTTCCTTTCAGGTCTTTCCATGTGGTGTTTCCCTTGCTTATAATATTCTACTTCACTTTTCCACACCCCTATAGCTCCATCAGGTCTCAGTCTAGTGGTGCTTCTTCCAGGAAGCCTTCCTTCTACCACAGAGTGGGTGGATGCCTCCTCCTTACAATCCCCTCCTTGCAATCCCGGCATGCTGAACTTCTCCATTGATAGTGTTTATATACTGCATTGTATTTTTTGGTTGACATATCTTTCCCCCTCACCAGACAGAGCTTTGCAAGGGCAGAGACCATGACTTGCTCACCAGTATGTTGTCAGTGCCCAGCAAAAATGCTTGGCACTAGGTTGTTACTCAATAAATTGTGGGGGAATAAATGTGGAGCCAAATTTGCCCTAAACCCACAATGCATGATGCCCTATATCCTTGCCAATTTGGTCTCATTCCAACAATCACTTTTTTGTTAGTTTATTTATTTATTTATTTATTTTATTTATTTTGAGAGAGAGAGAAAGAGAGGGAGAGAGCATGAGCAGGGGAGGGGCAGGGGAAGGGGGAGAGAGAGAGCATCTTAAGCAGGCTCTATGCTCACAACCCTGAGATTATGACCTGAGCCAAAATTAAGAGTTGGATGCTTAGCCAACTGAGCCCCCCAGGAGCCCCCCCCAATAATCACTTTGAAGCAATATAGACAACCTCTTCACCAGGGAAGTCTTTGCTGTCTGATCTACCCTTCTGCCAATGGGATCCTTACCTTTCATGTATGGGTATTATGAGAAAACTGACATTTGGCCTTAGAAGAGGGAAGACACAATGATTCAAGTAAGGAGAGGCTTTTACAACTTCTAATTATGGAAGTGAGGTGTGTGAAGGAATAGAAGTTCCTACAGAAGAGAACAGTTTGGTTAATCAAGGAGGAGAAGTGTAGATTTAATGAGGATTCTGCAGTGGCTGAGATGCAGACCTCATCTTTTACAACCACTCACAGCAAGAAAAAAGCAAATGATGAATCAGAAAGCCACAATCACTTCCAAGCTGCAAAGATCCAGTCCCCACACTAACTGACCTCCAGAAGTGACACTGGAGTTTTGGAATCTGAATGCATCTAGATATCCAAGCAATCAATAATCCCTAGGGAAGCTAATCGAGTTAACTGGTGTCCAGTAGACATGGCCTGAAAGAAAATGTACAGAGCCTAAAGGAAATCCATTCACAGGCCAGAAATGGAATGGAAATCGAAAAATAAGAGCTTGGACGTGGTACTACAATTCTTCTGACAGTGGATGATTCTTTTTCCCATAGACGATAAACTCTATGAGTACAGGAATTCTGTCCCTCCCTTATAGATGTAGCCTGAGTCTAGTACAGCATCAGATATGTAGCAAATCTTCATCAAATTGTTGAAAGAGTGAATGAATAAATAATGAACACTCTAATGCTTTCTCTTAAAATCTTGCAACATCTTCCTGCTGCCAATTTCTCCAGTTTTGTGCCTCTCCATTCTCTACAATGCAATTGATCCTCTAGCCAAGGCAAAAATGTGGAGGAGCCAAAGCTTTCATCCATTGATGGTGGAAATGTAAATTTGTACAAGTACTTTGAAAAACTACTTGGTGGTGTCTACTCATGTTGACTATATATATACACGACAACCTAGAAATCCCATTCCTAGGTATATGTTCAGTAGAAATACACATATATATTCACTAAAAGACATGTATAGAAAGGTTCATCACATCACTATTCACAATGGCCCTAAACTGGAAACTAATGAGATGCCTATCAATGCTAGAATAGATAAATATGTTGGGGTATGATTATACAGTGGAATGTGGTAATAAGAATGAAGAAACTACAGGCAGTAATATGGATGAATATGACAAATGTTGAGTGAAATTAACCAGAAACAAGGATACTAGTGTAGGATTCAAAATACATAAAGTTCAAAAACAAGCAAAATAGGGCGCCTGGGTGGCTCAGTGGGTTAAAGCCTCTGCTTTCGGCTCAGGTCATGATCTCAGGGTCCTGGGATCGAGGCCCACATCAGGCTCTCTGCTCAGCAGGGAGCCTGCTTCCTCCTCTCCCTGTCTCTCTGCCTGCCTCTCTGCCTACTTGTAATCCCTCTCTCTGTGTCAAATAAATAAAATCTTAAAAAAAAAAAAACAAGCAAAATAATCTATTCAGTTAGGAGACTGGGAGTAGATACCCTTGGGGATGGTAGTGACGGAAAGGAGTGATGGTGGATTTTTTTTAAGATTTTATTTATTTATTTGACAGAGAGATAGAGAGCACAAGTAGGCAGAGAGGCAGGCAGAGGGAGAGGGAGAAGCGGGTTCTCTGCCGAGCAGGGAGCCCGATGTGGGACTCAGTCCCAGGACCCTGGGATCACGACCGGAGCCGAAGGCAGCAGCTTAACTGACTGAGCCACCCAGGCGCCCCGGTGATGGTGGATATTGATGAACATTTGCAATGATCCTTCTCTTAATCTGGGTTCTGGTTACATGGATATGTTCAGATCACAAATATTCATTACACTGCACGTGCTTATGATTTGTGCTTTTTGCTATATGCAGGTTATACTTAATTTTTTATTTTAATTTAAAAAACTAATTCTAGGATTTTGATAGATTCCTGCCTCACATGAAGGTCTTTCATCCATTTTGAGTTTATCTTTGTGTATGGTGTGAGAGAATGGTCAAGTTTTATTCTTCTGTATATAGTCGTCCAATTTTCCCAGCACCATTTATTGAAGAGACTGTCTTTTTTCCACTGGATATCTTTTCCTGCTTTGTCGAAGATTATTTGACCATAAAGTTGAGGGTCCATATCTGGACTCTCCACTCTGTTCTATTGGCCTATGTGTCTGTTTTTGTGCCAGTACCATGCTGTCTTGGTGATCACAGCTTTGTAGTAAAGTTTGAAATCAGGCAACGTGATGCCCCCAGCTTTGTTTTTCTTTTTCAACATTTCCTTAGCGATTCGGGGTCTTTTCTAGTTCCATACAAATTTTAGGATTGTTTGTTCCAGCAATTTGAAAAATGCCAGTGGAATTTTGATCAGGATGGCACTGAAAGTATAGATTCCTTTGGGCAGTATAGACATTTTAACAATGTTTACTCTTCCGATCCATGAGCATGGAATGCTTTTCCATCTTTTTGTATCTTCTTCAATTTCTTTGAATGTTCTGTAGTTCCTTGAGTACAGATCCTTTACCTCTTTGGTTAGGTTTATTCCAAGGTATCTTATGGCTCTTGGTGCTATAGTAAATTGAATTGATTCTCTAATTTCCCTTTCTATATTTTCATTGCTAGTGTATAAGAAAGCAACTGATTTCTGTGGATTGACTTTGTATCCTGCCACATTACTGAGTTGCTGTATGAGTTCTAGTAGTTTGGGGGTGGAGTCTTTTGGATTTTCCATATAAAGTATCATGTCATCTGCGAAGAGAGAAAGTTTGACTTCTTCTTTGCCAATTTGAATACCTTTAATTTCTTTTTGTTGTCTGATTGCTATTGCTAGGACTTCTAGTACTATGTTGAACAACAGTGGTGAGACTGGGCATCCTTGTCGTGTTCCTGATCTCAGTGGGAAGGCTGTCAGTTTTCCCCCATTGAGAATGATCTTCGCTGTGGGTTTTTCATATATAGATTTTATAAAGTTGAGGAATGTTCTCTCTATCCCTATACTTTGAAGAGTTTTAATCAGGAATAGATGCTGTATTTTGTCAAAACTATCAAAATCCTAGAGGAGAACACAGGCAGTAACCTCTTTGACATCGGCCACAGCAACTTCTTTTAAGACACATTTCCAGGGCGCCTGGGTGGCTCAGTGGGTTAAAGCCTCTGCCTTCGGCTCAGGTCATGATCTCAGCGTCCTGGGATCGAGGCCCGCATCGGGCTCTCTGCTCAGCAGGGAGCCTGCTTCCTCCTCTCCCTGTTTCTCTGCCTGCCTCTCTG